>NDXB01005913.1:0-22542 GCA_002631895.1 Agapornis roseicollis | reverse complement strand
CATAGAATAGCTTGGGTTGGAAAGGACCTTAAGATCATCCAGTTCCAACCCCCCTGCCATGGGCAGGGACACCTCACACTAAACCATGGCACCCAAGGCTCCATCCAACCTGGCCTTGAACACTGCCAGGGATGGAGCACTCACAACCTCCCTGGCCAACCCATTCCAGTGCCTCAGCACCCTCACAGCAAAGAATTCATTCCTTAGATCCAATCTAAACCTCCCCTGGTTCAGTTTGAACCCGTTACCCCGTGTCCTGTCACTGCAGTCCCTAATGAAGAGTCCCTCCCCAGCATCCATACAGGCCCCCTTCAGACACTGGAAGCTGCTCTGAGGTCTCCAGGCAGCCTTCTCTTCCCCAGGCTGAACAATCCCAGCTTTCCCAGCCAGTCTTTGTATGGAAGATGCTCCAGGCCCTGCTCATCCTTGTGACCTCCTCTGCACTTGTTCCAACAGCTCCATGTCCTTAAGCTTAACTTCACACATTCCTGTTTCAGGGCTAGGAAGGGAAACTGGATTTGCTTTTCCTTTAACCAGCCTCACTTCATCCTGGACCAGCTCTCCACTGCCCAACCTCTCCCACGTCCTTGGAGTCACTCCCAGTTTATGGCATAAGCAAGAGTGAGCTCAGAGTGAGTGGCTCTGCCCACCGCGCTGGCAACGCTCGGAGCTGGCACGGGTCCACCCCAGGCTCGCGAGTCTTACACAGAGGCAGAAATGCAGCTCCTCAATGCAGACAAACAAACCCTGGAGCCTTCTGCAGGCCACAGGGGCTGTGAAGCTCTTCAGCCTGACCCAGGGCTTCCCTCCTGCTCCTCCAGCAGCACCCAGGGCCATTGGATTCCCAGCCCTGTGCCCTGAGCATCCCAACAAGCAGAGCCGTTTTCCACAGCTGGAACATCAGCCTCATGGCTTTGGCTCCACAGGTCAAAAAGACAAGGGGTGACATTAAGTTAGACACAGGTCCCAGCCAAACCCAAACCTTCCCAATGCTGTGGGATGCCAGGGTTTGGGTCAGGCCCATCTGTACTCAGCTCACTGGCTCTCTCGGCTGGCTGCACAAATCATCCTGCAGTGGCATTTAGAACATATTAATTAAGAAATCAAACTGCACTCCTCTCATTTAGCCTGGTCTCCAAGCACAGCTCCTTGTCAGTCACAGGCCCTGACACAACCAAGCTCCACTCTCCGGCTCTCCCTGCCCTGCCATAACCAGAATACCCTTATTTGCCTCCCCAGTTTTCCATGGCTTTAGGTCACCTTCATTTTCTTACCAGTCATCCCAGTGTAACCCAGGGACATCAACAGCCCCAGACCCACAGCACAAGGGGAACTTGTCCTGGCTGGACTTAATAAGCAAAGTACAGCTGAAGGCTGCAAGATGAGTGCAGGAATGAGAGTGCTTTGTGGGACATCATCCAATTCCTGCTGGACAAAATCCATCATCCCCTCAGTACCCACCTGCCTCTGTGCCAAGAAACACCAGAGATAGCCAGGAGCTTCAGAGACCTCCAAAACGTTGTCCTACCAAACGAGGATGGAGCAGGGACAAGGAATTCCAAGTGGGATTGGTGGGGCTTAGGAGCATGCAGAAAAAGCAATGGAAGCAACAGGCCTGTTCCCCATGCTCCAGCCTGGAACACCATGCTTATCCCAGGCATTCCCTGAACTCCCTTGGAGAAGGTCTCTGCAGGACAACATCACACCTCGCAGGCAGCCTCAGGGAAGAGGTGCATTGTGAGCTCAGGCTTAAATCTCTTCAGCTTATCACCATCACCTGTGGGCACTTTGGGATGAGGCTCAATGTCTTTTATCACCTCCCAGCCCCTGGTCTCATGGAGGCAGGAATGGAATTGCTTGTGTTGGAGTTTCCCTGGTGGGGAAGAGATGGGCAGAGGGCAGGAGATGAAAACCTTCATCCAGAATGCTCCACCAGCAGCACCTGAAGGCAGGCAGGCTCTTCCCAAAGAGCTGAGGAGCAGCCCCATGGCTGAGACATTAGCAATGCATTAAGTTTAAGCATTTTCGATAAAGAAAAACAATCCAGTCAGACTTGCTTTATGATTCATAGTAATTGCAAATAGGAGCAGTTAATATAATTGTCCAGCTGAGACCAGCAGGCTGGGAACATGTAGCAGTGAGATGTACAATCAGGGAAGGCTGGGAGGGAATTTAAGTGCAGGTTAAGCAAATGCATTACTTTAATAACACACAGAGACAGCCCTTGTAGTTATAAAAGGATAAAATAAATATTGTACCAGGAATGTACAGAATGGGAGGTTTTATCACCAAGAACTGCCCGCTTGCTATTTACTTTCAATTTAGGCTTTACAAAATCTGTATTTGCCCTGGGTTTTAGGTATGGAAGAGGATGGCTTGAGTTGACAAATGACCTTATTCCTCCATCAGTTTTGCAGGGGAGCCTCAGTTTCTCAGATACAAAACTAAGGAATAATAGATGGCCACTTCCCTCCGGTCATTCCGGAGAGAGGAAGATGCCTTTTCCCCTATATCTGTCTATAAAAAGGAGGACGATAACTCACAGGGATGGTGCTGCTTCTGCTCCTCTCTGCCTTGGAGGTGGGCCAACCGTTTTGACTCCTCCAAATGGCACAATGAGCAGACCTGCTGCTCTGCAGTGGGTTGGAGCCCGAATCTCAGCCCTTCCCTTACTCCTCCTCAGCCGTGACTGTGGTGGCAGGGGATGGCCTAGGAGGGAAGCCCAGCTTTGGGGCATGGCTCTGATGCTGTGCATGACCCTTCTTTAGGTTTCCCAAGCCGGACAATGGGGGTTTCCCCCTTTCAAATGATTCACCTGAGCTGGTTTCCCAACCCTAAAATTGGAGGTTTCCCCCTTTTAAATAATTAGCTTGAGCTGGTTCAGTGTGAAGCATCTAAATAGGAGTGGATTAAAGAAGCAGCTATTGAAAGACATCACATCATCGTTATTTATCCAGCTTAACCAAACTCAGGCTCTCCAGAGAAGAACTATAGTGCTTTATTAAAAGATATTTCTGAGGGCAACACATTAAATTAAAGTATCTTGTTCACAGCTTCCTGACTTAATGACACATAAACAGCCAAACAAAACAGAACATTGGCTCATTACAACCATTTATAAAATATTTAGGGTCTTAAAATTAACCATACCCAAGCACCTTCCTCTTGTTTATGAGGGAGAATGAGGATGCACAGGCTCGAGCGGGTTACCTGCAATACAGAAAGAGAAATATTGATGGCAAACTCCCTTTGGATGTTAGCTGCTATTCCGGGGGGGGGTGATGGATTCATGCGATGGGTTCATTCTGGGGTGGTAGGGCCTGGATGCTGTCACCTCCGCATCCTCCAGCATTCCCCATGCAGGTGAAAGGCTAAGAAATGCAGGGTGAGAAATGCAAAGCACATCAATATCCAGTCCCCCCCAAAAGCCCACCCCCAAACCCAAATGAAGAGGGACTCTTGCAGAGCACCCCAGGACTATGCATGATGCTGCAGGTGCAGTAACCGAGCCTGTATCCAGAGAGCTTTGTACCAGGGGAGGGAAACAGGGGATGTGCTTGTGAAGGCACAGAATTTAGCATGAGGGGGTAAATGGGATTGCAGTGGCTTCCCAGTAAATGTCATTGCTGTAATTAGGAGAACAGTTATTGTCACCCGGCAGAGCTGTCCCCTATCTGTCATTGGAGCAGGAGCAGCCAGAGCCACAATTAACACCCGCACAGGTGGGTCCCCACTTCCAACCCTGCTGAATGGGATCAATGAGGGCAGAGCAGCACCCGATGGCAGCCAGAGGGGCTGGAGACAGGGATTTGGAAGGGTCCATCCCCACCGGTCCCATCCTGATTCACACCAGGATGTGTGAACCAGGCAACATCGCACCTCCCATCTTGAAGGAGCTGCTTCTTGCAGCACCAGCCCCGTGCTCTCCCCTTGCTCAGGGCAGTCTTTGAGCAACTGCTGCTTTACAAAGCTGGGACCTTGGAGGCCAAACCTGCCTCCACCTACAGGAGGAGGAAGCTGGAGAAGCTCCAGGGAGGAGGAGGAAGATGCCCCAGTGATGAAGCCAACCCAGGAACATGTCCATCATCTCCAGCTTCGCCTCCACCTACTTGTTTTCTGGGTGGAAATGCGCAGCTGACAGCACATGTGAAGGATGGGGCACTGAGGAGTGAAAACGAAGCTCCCTTGATGCTAGAGGAAGGAGGAGGCTGCAGCCATAAGTCTGTTAATGGCATCTGAGTCCCCTGAGACGGCTTATCTCCAGCTCGAGCCCTGTGCTTCCCAGTGCACATCCCCAGGCTCCCAAATCCTTCTCCTGCCACATGTCCTGATGTGCAAGCGCTGCTGCAATGCGAATTGGGGCTCAGCGGAGCACAGCCCTGCCCTGGTGCTGTGAGGGTGTCACCACCAACCAAGCCAACACAAAACCAAACGGCATCCTGCATCCAGCTTTGTCAACTTGGGTAGAGAAGAGGCTCCTGCTCCAGAGGGAAGCGCGATGCAAGGGAGGGAAGGAACAGGGGGGGCAATTCCATCCACGGGAAGAGTTTGCAGCATCTTTGCAGCGCGCTATGATTAACCATGGCCAGAGTGCTGTTAGCAGCCTGGTATGATGATTAACAAGCTCTCCTAATAGCTGTTTTTAAACCTGCTTAAAAAAATGAAGCTGGAGCAGAGCTGGAAGGGGGTGGGGATGCCGGGTGGTATCTCCAAGGAAACCAGCAACAAAATGGGCTTTGGCACATCGCAGAACCAGGCGGGTAATCAAAGATTACAACCAGCTTTAATTTAAGGTTAATTATTATTTACTCTCTGGAGGCCACCCCATCAGAAAGCAGCAGTCGGGCTGACCTTCAGCAGCTCATGGTCCATCCCTTTGGAAAGGTTTGCCGGCATCTCCCGCTGGGAATGGGGGTGGAGGGAGGGGAAACAGGAGCTGGGAGAGGGAGGAATCAATGGAGAAGGATGGAGAAAGGAAATAGAGATGGAGGCATCGGATGCTGGGATGGATCCTGCCCCAGCTGCAGGCTGAAAATCTCCATTCAGCATTGTTCAAATGTTGCCCCCGCTGGTGAATTGATATTGGATTCCGATCGATTTCCCACTCAGTGGAATCACACTGGCATTTTCCCACAAAAGCAGCCCCATTTTCCTCAATGAGACCATCTACACCCACGGAGGAAGAGAAGGAGCCTTTGCCATGGTCAGCTCACGGATGCATGCTCAGGGATGGGGGATCACATCTAGGCACGGAGGCTTAACCATGGCTCCTCTTACCAAGGGCACCAGCACAGCCTCAGATCTTCTTGGAGCTTATCCAGTGGATGGATACATTTGGCTCCATCCCCAGACCAGACTGGATGTCCATAGATAGAGGTGGGCAGGGACCAGTGCTCAGCACCCCACACTCCCACATCCCCATCCCTTTTCCTCCTCCTTAGCACCTGAAGTTGCCCACAAGCCCAACTCAACCCCATTCTGCTCCAATACCCCCTTGCTCCTCTCCAGGCTGGATCCCCCCTGGTTTAACACATGAAAGCAGAATGCAAAGACATTTCTCAAAGTCCATCCTGGAGGATACTTTTCACCCCCCCAAGCCCCATTTTGCCTCTGCCCTGACAGTGCTGCTGAGGATCAGCAGCTGAGATTAAGGCTGGTGACAAGTCCCCGAAGCTCTCCTCCCTTTGCTTGGAGACAGACACATTTAATTATGATAGAAAGGCATTCTGGGTGCGTGCTGCAAATACTCAAGGTGATTTGAAGCGTGAAGCTGCATAAGGTTTGTGAGATTTGAGTTCCCAGTCTGTTTGGGCTTGTTTAGACAGTTTCTGCTGTTCATTCCCTCTGTATTTTCACATGCTCCCTAGCATGTGGGGACTGCAGAGAGACAAGGCTGAAAGAATCAGGAAGGTTTCAATAACTCCATTCCTTATTTGATGCCTGGGGTGAAAGCTGTTAGCGGCAATGGGAGCATGGGGTTGGGTGAGGAGGGGATGGGTGCTGGAGGAGTCGTCACTTCCATCCAGGAGCAGTTTTCAGTCCCTCTCTGTAGGATTCATCTCTCTCTTGCTCATCCCTTTGCTGATCACTTTGCCTTGGCTTCATAGGGCTTTGTGCATTGGACAGTGGGGAACAAGGAGAAGGTTTCCCACAATGCTGATCCCTTGGGATGAGACCTGTGTGTGGTCCTCTCTGGTACAACATTTAAGGTAGGTGCAGTGGCATCAGCAGGAGCAACAAGGACCCTCTCAAGCTATTGAGGGAAGGAGCACACCACAAATCACAGTGGCACAGTGGCTGCTATGATCGTTACCACATGAGGCAGGTACAAAGTATGGAGGGGAAAAAGAGCTATTTTGAGCAACACACTCAAAGCAGTTATTTATCTGCTATATATCTGCTTGAGGTAAGGCCTGGGAAGATGGGCAGACAGGGGAACATGGGATGCCACAGCTATTTACACCTCTGGTGCAGAGGGTGCCACCAGCCAGCACCAGCTCCTCATCAAGCGCCAAGAGGAAAAAGCCAGGCAGGGGGGAACAAGGCGAAGAGGATGCTTTGGGTCTCGTGGTGGGGAGGATCTGTTTGTCTGGGGGGTTAAGCAGCCGTTTTGCATCCCTGGTTGCCGTGGCAGAAGAGAGCAGACCACACACTGCACTGCACGGCCACCCCAGCACCATCCCACCCAGGCTGGCACACAGGAGGAGCTGACCCTGACATCACCTTCTCCTAAATCCCATCTTCACAACAGCATTAAGGGGCTGTTCCTGTTGCAAAGGGGCACAGAAGGGAGGGATGCAGGAGCCCAGACTTCCCGCTTCTAATACTTTCCCACTTGTTGGTTCCCTCACAGTTACTCCCAGCATCTCCGTTCCCATCTCAAATCCGTGCTGTCCTTCTTCCCTTTACCATAAGTGTTCCTCTTTATTGTCCTGTTTGTCTCCTCTCCACACTGTGATTTTACCTCATTGGAGCAATGCTGGGCCCTGTTTTCTTTGGTTTACTTCTTTGTGTATTCTGAATTCTCCTCACCTGGGCAGCACTTTATCAGCAAGGGGAAGATGAAGGAAGCTATCTTTCATCCTTAGTGAGATTCCTCTCCTTCCATTATCTCCAGTGCTTCTACAGAGCATCAAAAGGGCATCTTTGTTCTTGTAATCTAACGTAATTTTGAACATAGCAATTCAAGCCTTTCCAGAAAATTATGGATGCAAATACACATCCATTGCCACCCCTCGCTTCCCCCCATCAGCGATGCTTCCACAGCAGCCCCACCGCTGGTTTGAGGTATGGAGGAAAAAGACATCTTTAGGGCCATATGGGCTGACCACAGGGATTGGGGATGGACCACTTGAGGTCTCGAGCACCTCTGCTCCTGGTGTTGTCCCTTGGGTATGAGGATGGCTCCGGAGGCTGGGGGCAGTGGCACCAGGCAGGAGCCTGCAGTGGGCAGCGTTTTCCACTGCTGATGTGCCCGCTCCTGTTTGGAAGCGCTGCTCCATGCCAGATGCCAGCCAGACAGCCCAGATGTTTCCTCCTGGCTCCATCTGCGGCAGAGCCATCTGCAGTCATCGATCTCATTGCATCTCCCATGCAAGGAGTGGTGCAAGCCCTAGGGTGGGCTGGGGCAGTCGTCGGCAGTGCTGGGTGCCGCTGGTCGCACATCTTCCACTGCCAGATGTGACATGGTCGGGATGAGTGGCCAAGAGATGGGGAAAGCAAAGCCATGGGGAGTGTCTGCCTGGGTGAAGGGACTCATTGGAGAGGCTTGAGGGGGATCTGGCTCCAAATCCTCCTTGCTGGGGCAGGCAGGAGCCCTGTCCCTCAGGGCCCTGCTCTCCAAGGCAGGATTAGGGACTCCACAGCCCTCCAGCCCCTTTGTCCCCATTCCTGCTCTGGCCTGACCCCTCATCCACATTTCATAGATAAGCAGGTGTGAAGGTGGAAAAGCTTTTTAAAGCCCCTGGAATTAAGGAACATGAGGAGGCTTCGATAGGTTTTGGAATAAATTGCCCATGAAAGTGCTGGGGGAAAGCCTATCTAGGGAAAAAAAGATAGAAAGAGGGTGAGACAATGATGTATCTAGGATGGAGAGAAGAGCAGAGATCGGGAAGCGACTGGCTGATTGTTCCATAAGCACCTCTTAAAAGCAAACACAATAGACACGAGCAGTTTTTAAAATGACAGACAATACAATGGGAGATAATATATTTAAAACCCATATCAATTGTTAACAGACCATAAAAACGCCGGTACATTAATCTATGCTGTCTGTCACAGGCTCATGAAGCAGCTGTGTTATTTTATAGTATCATTCCTGCGGGCTCCACTGACACTTCCACAAATACATCTCAATTTATTTGGATAAGAAGAAACAGAAATATTGAATTCCTCTTCCTCTGCTTTTGATGCTCCTGGTTCCCTCCCCCCCCCCCAGCCCCAAAGCCTCGTGCTTGGTGCAGCTCTGACAGTGGGATTTGATCTGCCCAAATGACTCTCAGCAGCAATGCGCTGTGCAGATGATGCCTCGTCCCTCCCTTTGGACCTTCTGTGCCTTTACAGCGAGCAGGATGGAGGCTGGGCCCTCACAGCACCCTTGGGTGCCAATAGGGCTGGGGTGATGTCGGGGTAGATGCCTTCATCCCGCATCACTCTGGGACTCTTAGCAGATGGTTCTGCAGTGCCAAAGCTGGATGTGGTTTCTGACTTCATAAAACTCTTTCACCTTGGCTTGCAGAGCTCTGTGTCCCATCCCCACCTTCCTCCTCCTTCCCTGCAAGGTGGGACCAGCCCATCCCCAAATCCCATCCCAAATCCCATTGCTTTTGCTCCCTATTTGCCTTTATTTCCCAAGAGGAAAGGCGAGGGGAAATAGCGTGCTCCTTGGCTCGCAGGGAGCATCATGCACTGATGAAGGGTTTGCTCGCAGCCGTAGCTCTGCTTTCCCTCTCAATTTGCACTCAGCTTTTGTAAGCATCAGTTTAGGGATCGCAAGCACACACACCCGGTGCTGTTGATGGCAGCGTCAGGGGCTGCTCCCAGCCTCCTGCTTCCCGTGTGCAGGATGGGTCCTGTGTATCTCTGCTGCAGGGTGTCAAGACCCATCCTATTAACCTGAGAGCAGCGCTGCTCCCCCTGTGCCCTGCAGAGCCATGGGCACCCCACAGACACCCCAGAGATGCTCTGATCCCTTCCCTGCTCTTTGGCACAGTCCAGAGCAAGGGGAGCTCTGGTCCCTGCACCACTACAAGCAAATGTTTAACATGAATTATTCCAGGCAATGCCACGTGGTAGGTTCAAAGCTCAGATACAAGCTTTGGTGTGGGCCCTTCAAAGGAGAGGCATTTCTGCTTCGGATCCCGTGGGATGCTGATCGGGAATAGCTTAAGAAGCTGCAAAGCGCTCAGTGCGTGTCTCTAATGAGGGTGGAAGGAGAGCAGGATCCTGCCTGGGGAAAAGGGGGCAGGAATCTGGGAAGGGCTTGTGATGAGGGAGCCAGAGCAGCTCTTTCTAATGCTGCAGCAGCAGCTTCAATCACCCTTCAGATGTGAGCTGGGGTCTGGTGCCGCCTGCAAGGGCAGCATCATCCTGACCCTCCCAGTGCAGCCAGGCTGGGCCATTGCTCTGCATTACAGCTCATGGCTGCTGCTGGGGTTGGAGTACCCCAGAACTCAGTGCCCGTGGTGCCGGTGGCACGAGCTGCCTCCAGCATCAGCAAAGGGAGGACAAACGTGCCCTGAATGGGCAGGGATGGAAAGCACCCATCCAACAGCGACCTGGGAACTCTTCACTGGATCTTCCCCCATTGGGAAATCACTGGTTAGGCCCCCATAGCTGCCCTGGGAGAGAGAAAATCACCTGCAAAGCAGATTGGATGTACAGAGATGAGGAAAAAGACACCATTATTGCTATTGTTGTTATCAGCAGCTTTCTTCTGTGGCTACTCACTCGAAGCAGAGCTGGATTCCAACCCTTTCAGTGCACCGTGCCCCAAAGGAGGATGCACACACCTTGGAAACCATTGTCATTCAACCTGCAAAGCCAACACAATCGCTTCCCTTCGATCACAGACCTACCCAAATAAACATCTGTCATCCACACATAACCTTTTGGTTTGTCAGCTGAAAGACTGCTGCTGTCCCCAGTATATTTTATGGCCCAGCCCAAGCCAGTCCCTGCTACCTCCAGTTCTCGGGGATGTCACTCAGCTGCAATTTCCCACTCTGGATCTGCAAGAAGGGAAAGCTGCGAATCCTCTGGCGCTGTAAGGATATCATTAACCTTTGCTTTGGATTTAAACGGTCTCTTCTTGTCAATTCAGAGCTGCGCAGTCATTTACTCCCAGCCTCCTTCCATCCTCCAGCTCTTGGGCAGATCTTTGCTTGGTCTCAGCACAACCAGGAGCTCACATGTGCCCCCCCCCACATGTGTCCATCAACCGTGTGTCTCTGCCCCTCCATTGCCCTCTTCATCTCCAAGGATGCCCATGGCAGAACCAGCATATCCACCCAGGAAACCCAGCTCTGCTGCAGCATCAGATCAAAACTGAGCAGCCTGGTCCAGCTGGAGATCATAGAATCACAGCATCACAGAACTGGTTGGGTTGAAGGGACCTTAAAGCTCCTCCAGCTCCAACCCCTGCACGGGCAGGGACCCCTTCCACTGGAGCATCTGCTCCAAGCCCCTGTGTCCAACCTGGCCTTGAGCACTGCCAGGGATGGGGCAGCCACAGCTTCTCTGGGCCATCACCCTGTGCCAGCGCCTCAGCACCTGAAAACAGGGAACAGCTTCTGCCCCAGAGCTCAGCTCAGGCTCCCCTGTTCTGGCAGGTTCAAGCCATTCCCCTTGTCCTGTCCCTGCATCCCTTGTCCCAAGCCCCTCTGCAGGTTTCCTGCAGCCCCTTCAGGTATTGGCAGGCCGTTGAAAGGTCTCCCCTTCAGGAGCCTTCTCTTCTCCAGGCCGATGATAACAACAAAACCCTCAGCCCAAAGCAGTGACTTTGCCAGCCGCAAAAGGCAAATCCTCTCTGCTGCTTTGCACATGAGGCGCCGGCAGCAGGATGCACCCACACCCGCAGCCAGAGCCCCTCAGCACCGCGCTCAGCGCCCAGCAAAGCAAACCTCCCGGTTCCAGGAGCGCAGCAGGGGTTGGAGCTGGATGATCTCAAGGCTCTTTCCAGCCCAAGCCGTTCAATGGTTCTATGATTAGGCCCCTGGGTGTTTGCAGGGGCGGGTGGGGATGTGCATCACGTCCTCCCCTGTCAGCACCCTGCAGGGCTGTTGGCTCCTTGCTCTGCTTTTGCTTCTTGCAAAGTTTTTCTCCCTGTGCTTCCTGGCTTGGAAACAGATCGGGCTGGTGGGATGTGGTGGGGCCGGAGTGGGGATGGGTAAATGCAACCTGAGAATCATCCTGGCAGGCTCCTGAGAGGCTCAACCCTCCCCTCCTGTTAGCAAACTAACAAGAGAGAAACCAAAAGGGACCAAGAAGTAGGGACTGCAGTGACAGGACAAGGGGGAACGGGTTCAAACTGAAACAGGGGAGGTTTAGATTGGATCTAAGGAAGAAATTCTTTGCTGTGAGGGTGCTGAGGCACTGGAATGGGTTGCCCAGGGAGGTTGTGAGTGCTCCATCCCTGGCAGTGTTCAAGGCCAGATTGGATGAAGCCTTGGGTGCAATGGTTCAGTGTGAGGTGTCCCTGCCCATGGCAGGGGGGTTGGAACTGGATGATCTTAAGGTCCTTTCCAACCAGAGCTATTCTATGATTCTAAGAGTGGATGACAGAGGCAGGGGAGCAGCACCCATCAAATCTCAGTCCAGAGGGCTCAGAGCAATGAGATCTTCACAGATGGTTGCAGGGACGTGGCTCTGCTGGCCCTGATCACCTTCGCCATGGTCAGGAGGAGATGGACCACGTTTTGGGGCAGAAATCAGCCGTTTGGTGCTGGAGCTGTGCAGCACCACGCTGCCGAGGCGCAGGAATGGTGAGCGAGCACCACATACCCAAATACAACGAGGAGCAGGGGAAGGGGCTGCAGGAACGGAGCCATCGGATCTGGGCCAGGAGCCAGGCGCTTCCCATTGCCCCTCGCAGCTCCCGTGATGGGCACAGGGAACCAGCGCTGGCTTTGGAGCAAGGGGATGAGATTTTCTCCTCCTTTATGACGCCGTTTTCCTCTCCCAGCAAGGGAATTCTCTTCTCCCACACATCCCATCCCGGTCCAGAGCCAACCGTTTAACATGTACTGATGGGAAACAGAGGCTTTGCAGAGGTTTGGGAGCCAGGCAGAGGGGAAAAGGCAGCGCTGGCCGAGGATTTCAGTGATGTCAGCTATTTCCATCACTTTGAGATGATTCCTGTCTTTTACATTGCTTTGCATGTGAATCTGTTCTCAACTCGAGCTGGAGGAACAGGGGAAGCCTGCTTTGGAAGCACCAGAAAGGAAGTTTTGATTTCAGCCCAGTTTTGTCCAAATGTGCAAGTCAGGAAACGTGCGGAAATCAGCTCTGTGCCCCGTGGAAAATCTGAGTTTTACCAGGAAAAACATGTCTGCAAAGACAAAAAACAGGTAAGAAAGCAGGTCCTCTCCAGCTCGACGATGCCAGGAGCACCCGCTCGCTCTGAATGCGGATGGGTCCAATGCAGGGCACGGAACAGTGGTGCAGGGATGCCTTGGCCCTAGTTTGGACTCCCTTTGGCCCTGGACAGAGGTGGGATGCTCAGGGGGCGGTGATGCTGCTCCGCAATGTGCTCCAGCCCGCCCGCGTGTGCAGGACGCGTCTCCCCATGGTGCCATCCTCCCAGATCGTTAGAAGAAAACAATTACTATGCAAATCTCAATGAATCAAGGCCACAACCCACAACTGGGAACATAAATATCAAAGCGCGGCTCCAACTGAAGGCAGAGGAAGAGCTGTAATTAATTCCATCACAAACTGCCACCCCTCTCCAACCAAGAGCCAGGCTGAGGCTCGCCACAGGGAGGACTGGTATGGATGCACCATGGCCAGGGCTGGAGTGGGGGTGCCAGACCCCATCCCGTTCAGGCAGTGCCCCCCTGGAGGACACAGCTCTGTGTATCTGGATCTTGGCTCCCAGCTCAGAATTAAAAGGTTATTTGAGACTTTGCCAATTGCTTTTAATCTGGTGATGAAAGACGATGATAAATCTTAGGAGACCCAAATTAATAGAGAGGAAATTGATTTTGTAACGTGTGGACTTGTTTTATTAGACTCCTGTAGGCTGGGCGAGATTGGGAAGGCAGCAGCATTCGGCCTCATAAAGGCACCAGAACATCTCTGCCAGCCATGTTCATGCACATCCCTGCTCAGCGCATCCCTGCTCAGCGCATCCCTGCTCAGCGCATCCCTGTTCCGTGCATCCCTGTTCAAGTGCATCCCTGTTCATCACACCCATGCAGGTGCAACCCCCCCAACATCTCTATATGAATACAAGCAAAACAAACTCATCACCCATCCTGCCCCCATAGAATCCCTTGCCATGGGCTGATGGGGTGGTGGTGAGGACCATGCAGGTGCCCAAACCCTTCCCCATCGCTGCCTTCTTCCTTGCTAGGTGACAAGGAACATTTGCTTATTTAAATGCTGTAGATCCTGCCTCTCCCTGCTCCCCAGATTACCCTGCAGAGCTGGAGAGCGACATTCCAGCTGTGAGCATCTCAATTGTTGGAGTGAGAGCTTTGCAAATAAGGGAGTTAATGGCCAAAGGACCGGGCGCCCACGTCTGTTGATTAACTATAATGCCTTGGTATCATCCATGAAGAGCTGGGATTTATTTATTGGGCAGAGGTGCAGCGCCAGGAGGTGTTGGGGTTCGACTGCGTTCTATGAGAGGGCACAGGAACCCAGGAATCAGGAATGATTCTGTGCATTGGGTGGGAAAGGGACGCACGGAGCAAGCTAACGACACGCGAGAGAAGCCAGATTGAGATACGTGGCGCATGCCCGCTGCGCTCGGAGGCCTGAGTGGACGCACATCTTATTATTGCAATATAATTTGAGCAAAGTGTTTTCCTAGGATCTAGAGCGTTTGCTCCAGTTAATTGAGATCCTGTAGTTGAGTGCCTGTCATGATAGGAGAGCTCTGGAGCGGAATGCTCTCAGCTAATGATCAGAGCAAGATGGAAAGGGCATTTACTGGAGCTGCGTAATGCAGCTCGGAGGTGGGAGAGTGTCAGCGAACACGCTCCGGCTCCCACACCGGGTCTGCTCTGTGGCAGGGGGCTGTGAATCAGGAAGGAGCTGGAAAAACCTTCCTGGGCGGAAAAGAAAGCTCCATGGAGCCAAGTGCAGGAACGAGCTTTGCACACCGGTGTTCCCTTTCCAGCTCGTAACTGCACTGCCTTCCGAGCAATGCTTCTCGCTACCTCCCTCCATCCCAAACTAATCTAAACACACAACAGGAGCAGTTATCTTCATCATCTCCACCCCGCTGCAGAAATAATTACTGTAAGTCTAGAAGAAAATGTTAAAGGAGTAGTAACAGAGTTAAATAACTGCCTGGAACCACGGGCTGGGAGCCCAGCACTGACGGCAGCTCCAGTTCAGCCCACGGCACCATCCCCTGCCTAAACCCTACCAGGGACAAGCTGGACATCTGGGACATCCTTGCATCAAGAAGGAAAACGCACTGTGGACCGCGCTGGGGTGACAGCCAGGTCCTGCACCTGGCAGCAGGCACCAAGCCCTGGCTCTTGGGCTGTTCTCATGCATTTTGCTTGGTTTTTACCCTGATTCCCATCTTCAAGCCCATTCACCCATCACAGCCCAAGCCGACCCCACAGCCACGCAGGCATCAGCGAAGCACAAGCCAGAGGCTCAGCTTGCACCATTGGAGCGAGCCTGCTGCAGCCCCTGCACCTCTCTCATATCCCATCACCAATCAGGCTGCAAAGCCACCCAACACCGGGGGCTTGGGGGGTCCCCCCTGGGGAATGTCAACCCTGGTGACGTGCGCCTGTCGTCCATCCCACCCCACCTGTGCCCAGCAGGCTTCACTAGTCATCAGCAATGAAAACAAGCCTTGTCAGAAGGTGCTTTTCTTTTCCCCACGGTTGAATGCAGAGCCAACAGATGAGTGTCGGCTGAGCTGGGCCCCCCTGGCAAGGCTGCAAGCTGGAGAGTTGCTCTAGGTTTAGCGAGGTGGAAAATAGACAGGGAGAACACAAGGCAAAGGGGAACGTTATCTCAAATGAATCCTGCCAAAACGTGGCAGTGAGGGAAGGGGAAAGGAAAATCGAGTGGAATAGGGGGAAAGTTGGAATAAAAAGGGGGACCTGGACCTGCTGCATCCCCACAGATGTTTTGGCATTGGGCTCCCCTGGGGATCACCAGGTCCCCTCCTCCTTTTGCCACCGCTCTGCTTCCCACTGATGCTTTCATATAATTTGTTTCCCCCCTCAGCTGCTTCCAAGCACCTTCCCCTGTTGCTGTAGCACCTCCCGTGCCAGAAATCATAGAATCACAGCATCATAGAATGGGCTGGGGTGGAAAGGACCTTAGAGCTCATCCAGTTCCATGGGCAGGGACACTGTCCATTGGAGCAGGGTGCTCCAAGCCGCTGTGCTGGGTGAGAGCTGTAGGACTGCAGGTGCAGAGCATGGGATGGCTCAGCCCTGAGCTGCAACAACTCTCTGCACTGGTTTTATGCTGGGGTAAATGACCGTGTTGGTGCCAGGGGATAACGTGGTCGTGACTGGGGCTAGAAGGAAAGCGAGCTTAAAATGCAGGGTTTATTATTAAACACCAGGAAAGGAGGATATTGCAAAAACCAACCCCCCAAAAAACCCCACAACCCTTCTGGAGCTTATTTCCTTCTTTCTTAGCCCAATTTCCCCTGGAGGAAGGACATTTCTTTTGTAAGGATCACTGCACCAGGACATGGAGAGCATCCCAGGGGTGTGAAGGGCATCACCCTGCGTTGCTCACAGTGCATCTAGTAAGAGGCAGGGGGAGAGAGGGCTGCAGGGACACATCTGGCAGACACGGCTCTGCTCAAGCCTAACACATCTGGACAGATGAGGATGCACCTGACAGAGCTCATCAGGAAGGGGCTCTGCAGCAAGGACCCTGCAGGTATGGGGAGGCAAAGCTCACCTGGGAAAGAAATACCCAAATCCCATGGGAAAAACATGGAAGGGAGGGCTTCTGGTCCAGCCCTGGTCCCAGGCTGATTGGGTGGCCCTGGAATTGAACCAGGATGTGCACCCATCTCCCTGAGCACCAACCCATTTGGTGATGGGTTATAATGAATACTAAATAGCTGCCCAGGTAACAGGGACTAATGGCCAATGTGCCTTCGGAGGTCCTCCAAGAGCATCTGGCACATCCCTAGGGAAATCAGCCAAGGCATCTGGGAAGCAGCCAGGGGGCAACCTGAAGCTGGAAAGGGGCTTAGAACTCAGCAGATTTACAGCTGCCTGCCCTCTGAAAGCCTTTTACACGATTAGAGCACAGGGTACCTGCAGGTCGGGGCTGGGCACGTCCTGGTGAGCCCATGGAGATGTTCCTGCCAGGATAGGGGACACAGCCCAGTGGCCAGGCTGCTCCTCCCAAGCTGAGTGGAAGCCTCAGCTCATTAACTAAGCCCAGAGGATGAGGAACCGGCCTAAATATAACTGCCCAATGAGACTGCCGAGCCAGAGCTAACATCCTCCAAGCCCCCCTTGCCGCCCACCCGCGCTGGAGGCAAATCAAAGCCTGAGATTCCCATTTACTCCTCTTCCCCCCTGCACGAGTGAAGCCTCAGGGACTGTGTGGGGAGAAATTCAACTGGAAAAAGAGCTGTTTGCAAAGAGCTTGGTCTGGTCTTCCAACCTGCGGGTCCATGGGATGCGGGAGCTTCCTCCGGGATAGGGAAACCTTTGCTTTGCTGCACAGTGGGAATGTGCAGGGCCTGTTGGAGGGCTCAGCTGGGATGAAGGGCTGCACACAGGCACCCAGAGATGCCATCGCATCTCCCTCCTCATGAGATCCAGGCTACTACAGCTCTAGGGCTCTATAAACACCAGGCATCAATCAGGCACAATTCCCAGCTAAGGAAAGCCATTGCTTCTCCCTCCCTCGCTGTTCCTGCGGGATGCAGCTGGTGTTCGGGAAGTTGCCCTGGGAGGGCACCCGCCGTGGTGTGCTCCCACGTCAGCTTCGGTTGTGGTGGGGAAAGCCAAACCCCAGCGTGGGTCTGAGTTTGGACCTTGCAAGCAGAGTGGGCTCCATTCGCAGCGAGGCTGCTCGCAGCATCCCACACAGCCTTTCCTTATTTAGCCCGTGCCATATTTATCCCACGGGCTCCTCTCCCCACACCAAGCCCCATCTCGGATTCAGCCACCGTGGAGCAGAGGGTGAACTCCAGCCCCATCAAGCAGCTGAGCTGGAAACATCCCTCCTGGAAATGAAACCAGAGGGAAATCAGCTGATGGTTTATATCCCAGCAGATTGCTTTCCGTGTGTAACAAGTTGCCATCAGCAGCGGGCACAAGGATGCTGCTGCCTTGATCCAAAGCCCCCACATCTGCACAAGCCAGGCTGGAGCACAAAGAGCTGTTTTTAGGCTTGGAAGGGAAAAGGATTCATCAAGATTTTATGGCTTTTGCTCTGCAGTTATGAAGCGGTGACCACAAGCCAAATACCTCTGTCCTTTACCTTCCTGCAATGCCAATGACTTTGGTGCAATAGCAAGCAAAACCCAGCCTGTCATTTTTCACTGCAAAGACAGGATTCAGCCTATAATGTTCTTGATAAAGCAGAGCACCAATGACACAGCTGAAAAACATCAGCGGAGCAAAGAGCAGTGCAAACTTCCCTGGGCTTCCATATGGCAGCGCTCCATCTTGGACCGCGTGCCTGGTACATCTCATCCAGCTTCAGCTGCTCGCTGTGTTATCTGACGCGGGGAAGATGGTGCTGGGGAGGCCTCTGGTGCAGGCGCTTGGCTCTCCTCTGCTGCCACTGCCCCATGTTTGTGTTCTCCCCAGCCCTGCAGCATTTCCAGACTCATTGGAGCTCCTTTGTCCCCGCAGCCGCTTCTGGCGTTTTCAGCTCACTGGGTCCGTACCTGAGCTGAGACCAGCAGCAACCATGGCTCTGCAGGAGCAGCCGGTGCCTGAGCGGGTCTTCCGTGTCTGACACGTGCCCCTCTTCTAACCCCAAATGAGGGCCCCAAGCACCGGCGATGCTGCTGGAAACCAGCGTGGGGATGATGCTGAGCACATCCCTGCACTGCTCCAGCCTGGGCTGCTGCCCCGTGGCCCCAGGCACCTTCACACCCCAAATAGCCCTTGCAGTTACCCCACGTAACAAACTCTGCCTCACATGAGCTTCTTGCAGCCCAGGGAGCCTCTTCGTGTGTCTCATGGACACATGTTCTTTGGAGAACCTCAGCTCAAGCCTTGGTATGGTACTGAGCATCTCAGCACATCCCCTGGCCCCATTTGCTTAACACAGGAGAGGGGTTTCAGTTTCTTTATCAACCTTTACCAACATTTTTCACCATGAGAGCAACACTGGAATCATCTCCCGAGGGAAGTGGTGGTTCCCCAGTGTTGGACGCTAAAGATTATGGCTCTACAGGGTGCTGGGATATCTAATCCAGATCATGGACAACGTGATGCAAGCTTCCCCAAGAGGGTATAAGGCAAGCTCTGGGAACTGGAGGCCCTCCAAAACCCCTCCAGTGACCAGGGAAATGCTCTGGTTGGAAGAAAACTGGGAATTAAACAGGGAAGTGGATGAAGTCGCAGCCCCAGTTGTGCCCAGGCTGCCTGCACATACACAGGCATTCAGCATCGGCCAGAAGCAGCAGCACGATGAGGGCCCTTGGCTCGGGGTCCTCTCCCAGCGGATGGGGTGCATGGATCAGCACCTGCCCTTTCAACCGACAACAAGGAGCATCGATCCTGCCTCGTGCTTGTTCTTTACCTTGTTGGTTTACCAGCTTTAATTTAAGAACTGAATTCAAATGCCATCAAGGGGGAGATCAATAGCTCTTTACACATCTCACCAGTGACCGCGTCTGGGCACGGCAGCTGCAGCGGCTGGAACAGACTCGCTTTCCACATGGATTTTAGATGGATTAAATCCTGGTGGAAACAAAACCACGTTGGAAAGGGAGTTAGGAGCGAAGTTGGCTCCAGCACAAACCCCACGAGTCAAGGTCAAGCTGAAACCTTTGATTCCCTGAAGTGATGCCTTTGGATGTAGATGTTGGATGTTGAGGATAAAGGATGCTCCCACCTTCAGAAAGACCTTCAGAGCCCCACAGAGTGTGCCTGCCTGGGCTGGATTACACTGACTTGGTACAACGTGATGACAAGATGGCATTAGGATGTGACCAGCTCACTTTTCCCCACCAGCCACCACTGGGCTGATAAAAAGCTACCCTCTGCTTTAGCAAAACACCTGATTAAAACCCAAACCGAGTGGCATTAGGGGCCACATCTCCGCAGGCTCCATGTGCACCTGAAAACAAGCCCATTAGTCATGAGGACACCCAGCAATTGCGCATCCGTGCAGTCATTCACAGCTTTATGGCAAGTCATGAGATATTTGGTATTTTCCTTCCAGCAAACAAAAGCAGATGATTAAGGAAGAGGCGCAGCTTGCTCGCTTTCAGGAGGAAGACAGCTTGCAAAATGCAACTCTCACAGCTTCAATAAAGAGCCTGGCTGCGAGGAGAGCGTGCCCACTGCCCCGAACGTTGAGCCAGATTTGGGACTCGAAGGGGGAAAGGATGGGCATTACCTCCTGCAAAACTGGCACCAGTGAGAATGCCAGGAGGGTGCGGAGAGAGCAATGCAGAGAAATGAGTGCGGCAGCCCCGGCTGGACTCCTGAGGCTGTAAATGCACCAGAAACTCCATAGAACCATGGAATGGGTTGGGTTTGAAGGGATCTTAATGCTCATCTGTTCCAACCCCTGCCATGGGCAGGACACCTTCCTCTAGAGCAGCTTGCTCCCAGCCCCATCCAACATGCCCTCAGCTTCTTGTACTTCAAGTGGAAAACCATTTCCAACCGGAAAACCTGAAAGCAAGCGGCTGAGTCTCCCCCTTCTTCTTAATGTTATTATTATCCTTATTATTTTCATCTCCGAAGCCATTTTTGCCTCAGGCACCGTGGTTTTATACAAACGCTGCACTCCCAAACATAAAAAATCCCACCCAAACCCCCATCTATTTGCAGATGGAACAATGTTCCGTCAGAAATTTGCTGGCCACCTCTCCATTCCATGCCAACGCTTCGCAGGGCTATAAATGACAGTCGAGCAGCAAATTTGGTCCCTGAGCTTTGCAGCCGTGGTAGAACAGCCCCCTACGTGCAGGCTTGAAACCCCCCACTTCTTTTACACTTCCCTTCACAACTCTCTCTCGACTATAAAATATAGATGGGGGCATCGATTGCTCTAGATCAAATCCCTCTCCCTTCAAAACACAGCTTATCCAGAAATGCAAGCATCCTAATTAAGAACATGGTGGAGTTGAATTGCAAATGAAGCCATTCCTTCCCCCAAAAAACATTATAATAAATAAAGTAAATCCAGTCAAGCAAGACCAGAATGGGATGGTTAATAATTGATATTTACATTTCTCCCATGTCTGATCAAAGGATTTGATTGCATGACAAATGAGGAAATTACTGTAAAGTGTTATACATCCATTAAGGAGATAGATGCAGAAGATAGGATGCGGGTGCTGTGGTGAGACTGTGTTTGCCACCAGGCTCTGCATCCCTTTGGGATGGAGCTGGGCTGATGGGGACAGTGGATGTCTTCTGGATGTGGAAGTGAGTAACATCCCTGTTTTACAAGAGGTGCTGCAGGATAGGATGGGAAGGAGCATGCAGAGCCCAAAACTCTTCCAGGAGATGAGATGGTGGGGCCGGACCCCTCAGCAGCATGTTGGGCACCTTGTGGCTGGTCCTATAGGTCCCTACGGGCTCTTGTGGACTCGTATGGGTCTCTATGGGTCCCAGGAGCTCCTATGGACCCCTATGGGTCCCTCTGGGCTGCTGTAGAAACCCACATATCTCGATTGGCTTCCATGGACCCCTTTGCTCAACAGGCCAAGTGAAACAAGCAATATCCCACATCTCTGCCCACACCCCGAGACTCAGCTCCTCTTGGCCCCCAGAATCATAGAACCAGGGAATGGTTGGAAGGGACCTTAAAGTCCATCCGGTTCCACCTTCCTCCAGGTTGCTCCAAGCCCTGTCCAACCTGGCCTTGAACGCTGAAGAAGAAGAGGAATAATAACAACGTTTCTGTGCTGGATTTGCCCAGAATGGTTAAAACTCGGCTTTGGGCTGACATTTGGTCAGTGTGAGGAGGCACAAGGGGATCAAGGAAAGTCACGGAGCAGCAGATGGGGAAGCTGGAGCTCACCCTCGGAGCCAGAGATCCCGTCTGCCTCGCCAGGGATGTGGCTTTGGGCCCCGACAAGGGGAATGATAATGAGGTGATTCCTCTGGAGCATCACCTCTCCAGCGGGAATGGTATGGGAGGGGGAATAGAGAAGGGGAAGAGTGGGGAAGGCGTTGGGGTGGGGAATAGCTCAAATATGGGGACAGCATTAAATATGGGAAATAAACTGAATACAAATGATATGTTACATATGGGGAATAAATAAATATAGGGAATATTTGAATATGGGAAGGCATTAAATATGGGAAAATGTTGACTATGAAGAACACATTAAATATGGGGGATGTATGAATTATGGCATATATATTGAATATAAAGAATATGTTAAATCCGAGGAATAAATGAAGTACGGGAACCTATTGAATGTGGGAAAGAGCCGAAGGTGCAGACTATGGAGCGCGATGAGTACATCCCAGCGGTGGGTGTCATCCCTATGGATCCGCGCTGTGCGGAAGGCGGCGGGGTGCGGGCGGTACATTGAAGGCAACAGGTTGGACGGGGGAAAGCTATTGATGACGTCAAACAAACGGGATATCTCAAACGGGGAACGGATCGGGATGGGGGGGGGGGCATCACCGGGTCCGCGCCGCTCCGCGCTGCTGGGGTTCGGGGAGGGGGGGACGGGACTTTAAGGCGCGGCCACGCCCCTCGCCTCCGCGGTGACGTCACCCGCGCCCCCCCCAGAGGTGTGTGTCTGTGTGTCCCGCCCCGCGGTGACGTCAGGCGGCCCGGGGAATGACGTCACCGGTGCGAGTGGCCGGCGGCGGGCGGGAGCTCGAGCCGCAGTGTCCCCGCGCCGCGGCCCCAGCGCAGCCGCCGGGCGCAGGGGGGAGGCGGAGGAAGAGGAGGAGGAGGAAGGAGAAGGAGGAGGAAGGCGGCCGCGGCCCTTCCGCGCCCCTCCGCCGGCCAGCATGGGAGCGGGCGGCCGCGCCGCCAGGTACGGCGGGGGACGCGTTATAACGGGGGAGGGCGTCGCGGCGGGGCCGCTTTGTCTTGCGGTGCGGCCGAAGGGGCCGCGTTGTACCGGGGATGGGGGAGCACGCACCGGCCGTGGTTACAACGGAGGGGAGGGGAGGGGCGCGCCGCGGTGGGGAGGGGTCGCGTTATAGC
>NDXB01005912.1:168990-182202 GCA_002631895.1 Agapornis roseicollis | reverse complement strand
TCAAAACACCAGCTACTAAAGAGAAGAAAAACTGACTGCAACTGCTGAACCCAGGACACCCATATAATTTACTGTGAATTAGGAATATGTCCTTATTAAGAAATCAGAAGGGAAAAAAACAGAAAAATTAATGTGAGAGGGTATTCTTTAGTGATACAGAAAGAAAAGCTAAATTTGAGTCTTTTTCCACTATTACTTAGCATTATTTAGTTTCATAAGTACATGAATGGCTTTCTAGAGCAAAAATCCCTCCACCACATAAGTCTACTCTCTAAAAAAAGACAAAACTATTCTTATCTATTTTATGGGTATGACAATAACATTTAACTTGCAATTATTGTTGTCAGAGCAACTTGAGACCAACTAAAGTCGTTGTGATCTCAAATAGCCCAGCTGCAGTTTAGAATACTTAAAACACACTGTTAAATTTTTTCAGAAAATAACAAACTTATTACCATAAATTACTTGGAATATTAAATATTAAACCTAGATTGCCAGGAAGTTTAATATTAGATGATGCTACCCTAGCTGGAGAACCTTTTTGAAATTATCAAACAGTGTTCCATATCCATTCAAAATGAACCTGTGAACTTGTCACAATAGAAATATATCTTAATAATCTAATGTTAAATGAAATGTTAAGAGATAATTATTACTTCTGTGGGATTTCCAACTCTGCATGCACAAACCATGAATCTAATTAACATGAACAAATTGGCATGATTATTATTGAAAGATTAATTTCATGGCAGGTCATCCCTGACCATCCCAATGCATTGTGAAGCTTATTTTTACAAGTTGCTCTATAAATGTATATCTATTCTATAAAGTTATTTAATTTGTCATCATATATCAGCAATTTTGTGTATGTAGCAAGGCTTGACTGTATGAGATTTCTTTCCAACAAGCCATGCTTTGTTTCTTTTAATCTCTCTGGAGTTTTTTATTCAATTTTGTAGAGCTATACTCATTAGTTTAATTTCTTATCTGTAACATAATTCTTGCCATTGGTTTCTTCATTATCCTCTGAATGAGAGTAAATCCCTGTTTCACCACACTGATGAAGGATTACATCTGTTAGATGTCACAACTTCTTTTAGATCTTCACCTTTCAAATCTGCCTCTACATTCTACCTCTTCCAGTTAATTAAATCATTGTTTAATTTGGCTTTCCATTTAATTTGGGCAAAACCTGTGGAATAAAATAATTTAAATTAATAACTTCAAAGCTCCCACTCCTTAATAAGCAGTTATTATTGGACATTCCAGCCTGGCTGGAGTGAGCTGATTTTAATTAAACAAGTCAAAGAAAATCCTGAACAGGTAGAAAAGAGACCAAATAAAGCGCAACAATACAGCTGGAGAGTTAAAAAGTACATTACTCCAACAACTTGCAAAATATATTCCTGGTGATATCCTGTTGATACTGATCAGATACAATTAGCTGCTTATCAATAGATAAGATATTTCAATCTATCAATATATCAATAGATATTTCCTTCAGCAAATAATAGAGGAGCCGACAAGGAGAGGTGCCCTGCCTTGTGCTCANTACAATTAGCTGCTTATCAATAGATAAGATATTTCAATCTATCAATATATCAATAGATATTTCCTTCAGCAAATAATAGAGGAGCCGACAAGGAGAGGTGCCCTGCTTGACCTTGTGCTCACCAACAGGGAAGGGCTCATTGGAAATGTGACGCTCCAGGGCAGCCTTGGATGCAGTGATCATGAGATGGCAGAATTCTAGATCCTCAGGACAGTGAGAAGAGCATGCAGCAAGCTCACTGCCCTGGACTTGAAGAGAGCAGATGTTGGCCTCTTCAGAAACCTGCTTAGGAAGGTTCCATGGGATATAGCCCTAGAGGGCAGGGGGCCCAAGACTGTTGTTTGATATTCAAGGATCACCTGCTACAAGCTCAGGAGTGTTGCATCCCAACTAGAAGGAAGTGCAGCAGGAGGGCCAGGAGACCTCCTTGGATGGATAAGCAGCTGCTGAGAAAAATTCATAGGAAAAAAGAGGCTTATAAAAGGTGGAAGCAAGGACAGGTTGCCTGGGATGAATACAGGGATGTTGGCAGGGAAGCTAGGGACCACATAAGGAAAGCTAAGGCCCAGTTAGAATTAAACTTAGCTAGGGATGTTAAGGATAACAAGAAGGGATTCTATAGGTACATTGAGAATAAAAGACAGACCAGGGACAATGTAGGCCTGCTCCGGAAACTATTGGGTGAACTGGCTACGCAGGATTTGGAGAAGGTTGAGGTTCTGAACGACTTCTTTGCCTCGGTCTTCAAAGGGAAAGGCTCTGACTGCACCACCCAAGTCTTGGGAGGCAGACATAGGGACTGTGAGAATTAAGACCTTGGGCCCACTGCAGGAGAGGATCTGGTCTGAGACCATCTTAAAAACCTGAACGTGCACAAGTCCATGGGACCTGATGAAATCCATCTGCTGGTCCTGAAGGAGCTGGCGAGTGAAGTTGCTAAGCCACTGTCCATCATATTTGAAAAATGATGGCAGTCAGGTGAAGGTCCCAATGTCTGGAAAAAGGGAAATATAATCCCCATTTTCAAGAAGGGGAAAATGGATGACCCAGGGAATTATAGACCAGTCAGTCTCACCTCTGTGCCTGGCAAAATCTTGGAGCAGATTCTTCTGCTAACCATCCTTCTTTCATGCTAAGGAACATGAAAAACAACAAGGTCCTTGGTGACAGCCAGCATGGCTTCACTAGGGGGAAATCTTCCCTGACCAATTTGGCAGCCTCCTGTGATGTGGCTACAGAACTGATGGACAGGGGTAGAGCAGTTGACGTCATCTACCTGGACTTGTGCAAAGAATTCGACACTGTCCCACACAACATCCTTGTCTCCAAATTGGAGAGAAATCAATTTGATAGGTGGGCTTCTCGTTGGATAAGGAACTGGTTGGATGGCCGCACGCAAATAGTTGTGGTCAATGGCTCAGTGTCTGGCTGGAGGCCAGTAATGAGTGATGTCCCTCAGGGATCGGTGTTGGGACCAGTCTTGTTCAACATCTTTGTCACTGACATGGACAGTGGGATTGAGTGCGCCCTCAGCAAGTTTGCCGATGACACCAAGCTGTGTAGTTCGGTGGATACGCTGGAGGGAAGGAATGCCATCCAGAGGGACCTTGACACGCTTGTGAGGTGGGCTGATGCCAACCTCATGAAGCTTAACCATGCCAAGTGCAGGGTCCTACACCTGGGTCAGAGCAATCCCAAGCACAGCTACAGGTTGGGCAGAGATTCAGAGCAGCCCTGTGCAGAAGGACTTGGGGGTGGTGGTCAATGAGAAAACGAACATGAGCCAGATTCAGTGTGTGCTCACAGCCCAGAAAGCCAACCATATCCTGGGCTGCATCAAAAGGAGCGTGACCAGCAGGTCGAAGGAGGTGATCCTGCCTCTCTACTCTGCTCTCGGGAGACCTCACCTGGAGTATTGTGTGTAGTTCTGGTGTCCTCCACATAAAAAGGACATGAAGCTCTTGGAACAAGTCCAGAGGAGGGCCATGGGGATGATCAGGGGACTGGAATATCTCCCATATGAAGACAGGCTGGGAAAGTTGGGGCTGTTTAGCCTGGGGAAGAGAAGGCTGTGTGGAGACCTTATAGCAGCCTTCCAGTATCTGAAGGGGCCCTATAGGAATGCTGAGGAGGGATTCTTCATTGGACTGTAGTGACAGAACAAGGGGTAATGGGTTCAAATGTAAACAGAGGAAGTTTAGATTGGATATAAGGAAGAAATTCTTTCCTGTTAGGGTGGTGAGATGCTGGAATGGGTTGCCCAGGGAAGTTGTGAGTGCTCCATCCCTGGCAGTGTTCAAGGCCAGGTTGGACGAAGCCTTGAGTGACATGGTTTAACGGGAGGTGTCCCTGCTTATGGCAGAGGGGTTGGAACTAGATGATCTTAAGGTCCTTTCCAACCCTAACTATTCTATGATTCTAAGATTAACTTCTTAATTCAAAGTAATATTAGGCAAGGATTCTTGCCATCCAATTTTGCTCAGAAGAGATTTAAACTATAATGGAGATTTAGAGGCCCTGCCCAGCTTGGGAGAGGATTGCAGCAGGAGAAATGGCATGTGCTGGGTGGGTATGAGGGATGTGACCTTGCAGAACTGGCTGCAGTGCCTGGGCAAGGGTAGCTGACTCCCAGACACACTCTCAAAGCCTGGATTCATAATATTGCCAGAAAAAAAATAAAAAATACAATAAATATGTGGCCTGACCTGCATACAGCTCCATAACTACAGAAAGTGTCATATTCAACAGAGAGCATAACCAAGTCACAGACGTTATGAGAATTTCAGTCTACAACTGTGTCACAGCAGCCATTTTAATGGAAAACAAGGAACAGCTCTTAAGAAGTTGCTTATCCACTAATTAAAAACCAAAACAAAACAAATCGAACACCCCACGCAAAAAAAAAACCCAAAACCAACCAATACTACCACCAACCAAAAAACCCAAACCAACCAACCAACCAAAAGCTAGTTGAAAACAAAGGGGGAGGGGAGAGGGAGAAAGACAGGAGAAAACCCCAAAGGCTTTTATGTTAAAGAGAGTGAAAATATGAATTGTATTCCTGAATTTTCCATCCCTTGGATCCAACTGCTGTCCATAAACTTATTACTCCAGTGGCAAAAAACTTCTGATTGAAACAGCTTTCCAATTTAGGTTTGCGTGCTGAATTTCCCTGGGGGGTAACAAAGGATCCTGACCTTCCTTCCTCTAATTTTTTCTCACACCTTCCCCTGTGCTCCTGAAGGAGGCACAGCAATTACTGTGTCATGGGCATAGACTCTGGGCCACGGGGACTTCCCCATCCAAAACCACATCCTAGTAGAAAAGCAACACAAACTTGCAAATTTTATATCTCCAGATATTGAGACTGTTGCCTACAGATCACAAACATGAGTTTGTTCTTCAAGAATTGCAGAATTCAATGTGAAAGGCAGAAACACTAAAAGAAGAAAGCATAGGGAAGCTTTTACAAAGATTAAGGCACTGTACTGAGAAGCAGGAAACAACGCACAAACATTGCCAGACCTAGTAATAAAATGACCTTCAGAGGAACAAAACTGACATAAAAATTAAAGCTCAACAGAAAATGTATTAAAGATACAGAGAGGTATTTAACACTCAATATAGGAAAAAACATACACTAGCTACAGAAATTCAGGCTCCTGAATAATAAGAATATAAAGTATACACATACATTTGTATACATGTACAAAGGGGCAATCCACATGAAAGAAACAAATACTGAAAAGTGAGAGAACCCAGCCTGCTAATATTATTGCATATCTGCTCTACAGTCAGATTAAAGATCAATCTGTGAATTTACAGAAGCACAGTCCTTGCTGCTAACTGTAATGCAAATCCAAATGACACACCACGCTAATGACAGGCAGGCCTTGCAATGCCTGCTTGTGCCTAAAGTGAAGCCAGAAATACAGCTGGAAATGCACTTTTCTCCCTCATTTACATGAGGGTAAAAATGCATAGATTATACTCCACCTTAAGGAAAAATGAGAACTTGATTATGCAAATAATAATTGGTTCTGGAGCCAGCAAGAATACTGTGGATATCACATGCACAAGTAAGCTTCATTACCTCTCAAAACAATGATAGTGTTTCCAGCTTTGAGTAGTCAATTGTGAACATCAGGCAATAAGATAAAAGAAAGGGATTAAAGTCAGAATCACTACTAGAACAACTGTCAGTAGCAAACGCTTGTTCTCTAGAACAGAGAGCTTGTGCTACTATATTCCTTCAGTGGAGAAAGTAACAGATGTTACCGCACTGACCACAAAAGTCACTACATTCCCACTGCTGAAGTAAGACACTGGTCTCACTGGTCTCCATATCTCCTGAAATACACCTCATTAGCCAGCAGTCCTCCCACAACACCCATCCACACAGATGGCCCAGATGTATGGTTCAGCATTTATATATGTATGAATGCAAAAATATGTACGCTACCTGGAACAATAGGCTCATCCCATATGTCCATGCAACACGTTCACACAGACACACACACACAGTATACACCTACACAGCACCACAACCCATCAGCTAAAGTTGAACCTCTCAGAGCAGCCACTGTCTCACTCCCAGGTTCCTCCCAGTCTCAAGGCTTTGGTTCATTTTATTTTCTGCTTTCCTGTTGGCATGCATAGCAGGAGCCTCAAAGTGACCTCTTACACCACAGCAGAGTTCAACTGGCCCCAGGTGTTTGTCATTGCCAACAGTTGAATGTGTTTGTCCAGAGGGGAGGGTAGGACCAGGGAAGTAGTTTCAGCTTTGCTTCTTAACAATTTCCAGCAGCCCCTAGTTCAGGGACTTCTGGATGTAGACATGGATTGTATGAGACTTTAAAGTGATTTCTCACCGATCAGCCAGTCCATTCATTGTAATATTTCAGCATCTGCAAGGATTTCTACAGGTTAGTTGCAGATATGATGCTTGGAAGTGCCCAGTAACACCTGCCTCTGATGGTATATCAAGATTACTTTGAATATCCTTCCTCAGCAATTTCATTCTCTAAATGAGAAAAAACAACTCCAAATTTGTATATGTTCTACATTCAGGTACAACTATAAATACGGCAAAAGAAAGACATGTTAAGCAGTCAGGCCTGATGTTTTCTCAACAGTTACATTTTTAACACTATAAATTTAGGTTTTAATATATATATACTAGGCCCGAACATAGGCTTAAATGTTAACCTTCAGTGTGTAAAACAATGTCATATTAAATCATGTCAAATCTAACCTGCCTATGATGCTTAATATTGTAGCCCCCATGAAGAAAATTTACATTTTCCCATGTACAAAAATATATATTTTCCCATTTTTCAGTTTAATTTCTTTCTCTACTTAACCTGCTGCAGAACATTTTATACCTGCAATCAAAATACAATAGCTCAACTGCTTACTATTAATTTTTTATTTTGTTTCAATTTTTATTTTGCTCTGCATTCAAACCTACTTTGATTTGCAATTGTTTCATGAACTTTAAAGCAAGTGACAATTTCAAGATGTTATTTAATCTGCAATTCTCTTTCTTGCAAGGATATGTGAATACTCCAAATCATAATGGTAGGCATGAAGAGGTTTTTTTTTTCTTGTTTGTTTTTCAGACATACGAAAAGCTTTCTGCAGAAATTACAATTATAGCTTCTATTGTTCAGAAGCATGTACTTAAAGAAAACACAATACAGGCACTGGTTTAATTGCTACTACAGATATTCCTGATGTAAACTGATTTCTGTGGAGTTTGGCCCCAGATTGAAGTAAAAACAATTGTTATTTACATTAACTTACTACAAAGAAATTAATAATAAAAAAAAAAAACCACAAAGTAAAGTTTTGAGTGGATAACAGATGCAAAATTGCAGTGCTTTAACTGCCAACCACCAGTATCCCAAAAAGCCTTCCATCTCCATCTAACTCAAACAATGTATTTCTCACATATGGTGCTACTTATTTTTAACAGCATAATTTCAGTGCAATACCCAAGTGACAAGAACAATCAAGCTTAATTTCTTTGTGCAATTATAAAGAGCCTTAGAGTGTTCAATAAATCAAACTAGTTGATTCTCTAAACCACAAATAAATGGAAGGAGATATCATTGGATTAAACAATAATGGGTTGTCCCATTGTTTTGGCAAAGGGGGAACAAATTTAGTATTTTTTTCATTTAGGTTTTCTGAACTGAATTATTTAAATAATAAGCTGGTGCCTAATTATGAATCAAAGATACTGTGTGAATGCTTACCTGCCACATAGAGGTGTTGAGAAGATTCATTAGGTAAGATTTATAAAATGCTTTGAAGATTAAGGCACCACTTAATTATAGTTGGATAAAGTATGAAAGATATTGAGCACTATAGAAGCCTGGCAACAGCCTAAAGACTTCCTTTTGTGTTAGGTAAGTTCTCCTTCATGCAAGCTGTGTCATTGTAATTCAGATGTACTGAATTACATAAATTTAGGGTTTAAAACAACCTAGTTTACTTCACTAACATTCCATTACATTGATCAGTTGCAAGTCCAAGTAAACATGTCAACTAAAGTAATCAAATACTTGTGATCTGTTGTACAGAGTTTTAATCAGACATTCAATGTCCCTTACCACCAAGGACACTGCTTAGAGACATATATTGAAGGCAGGATTTGTAGGAAGAGACACTATCTCTCATTGGATCTACCAGTATACTCAGACATGATTGGACAGACTGTGGGTACACAGGTGTTTTCCAGTGTTGCTGTTATTATAGCTTATTTTTCTTCCTGCTGTTTAGCTTTCATTTCAAATGAGAAACATGGATATTTTGCTCATCACAGTGATAGTGCTGCTATGCAGTTTACATTATGTAGATCACCTGGACAACCTCAGCAAAGACATGGCCTGATCCTCATCATTGGCTTCCCACCAGAAAAGCTCCTGCATGCGAGAGGCTTGTGGCATTTGCTTTTCTGTGGTGGCAGCTGTATAATTCCTCTTCATCATTTTGGAAATGCTACTGAATTACAGAGTGAGACTCCCACAGCTCTATGCTATTCTTAGAGCAGCACTGACTGTAGTTATTGCAGGTAAATGCTATAACTTGAATGCCAATCATTTAGTACTGCTGTATTTGATTTTCTGGTTACTCTTCCAAATGACTGCTACAAAATTTAATGCTAATTATACCACAGCTGAGACTTGAAAATTTGGCTCTTTGAAATCTCTTCTCCTAAACTTTTTTTTCCTGAATATTTTTTCTTTTTCTTTTTTTTTTTCTCTGCTCTTACCTCTACTTCTGGTTGAATACATGAATGTAAGTTGTCTCAGGTCTGTTTTCAAATTCACAGAGGCCTCATGTAGCAAATCCTTTGAGCTAGTGTGGGACAACTTGCTTGACTCAGGTGGACAGCATGTAGCTCAAACCAGAAAATCATAGAATCATAGAATAGTTAGGGTTGGAAAGGAACTTAAGATCATCTAGTTCCAACCCCCCTGCCATAAGCAGGGACACCTCACACTAAACCATGACACCCAAGGCTTCGTCCAACCTGGCCTTGAACACTGCCAGGGATGGAGCACTCACAACCTCCCTGGCCAACCCATTCCAGCATCTCACCACCCTAACAGGAAAGAATTTCTTCCTTATATCTAACCTAAAGCTCTCCTGTTTAAGTTTGAACCCGTTACCCCTTGTCCTGTCACTACAGTCCCTAATGATGAGCCCCTCCCCAGCATCCTTGAATGCATGTATGTCATAAAACTGCCAGGAAAACAGAAATACTTGATTTATACCAAAATTCTTCGAATTCTTCCTTGGCCAGCCAGTAATATTCCATCATACTTTGATAATAACATATTTAACTTGCTTCCTAACAGTCTGACTTTTACTGAGTGCAAAATCGGTCAAAAGGGTTTGTTATTGCTTGCAATTTGTGCACATTACATAACAAACTATTTCACTCAAAGGGTTTCAGTACGAGATTTGCCAGAACAAATCCGGGGCACTGCAGATCACAGCGGGGTGTTATCAGAAAGCCTGCACACAATGCTGGCAGCTGACGTCAGTGATGCTAATCCATCCCTTCTCAAGCACTGAATTGGCTCAGAGACTTGTGGCGAGGATAAATACAAAGAGGGAGAAGATCACCATCCTCTTATTTCAGCATTTTGATTCCTCTATGTGTTAACAGGGAATACAGACCCACTTTTATGTATGGATCACATTTTGTCTTTTTTCACAGCCACAATGCACTGGAATCTGTCTATTTATCTACATGGCCCAGAGCACAGCAGACAGATGTGTGTCTCATTAATGAATTTATCTTTTCAGCACTGCCACAAGGCAAGGAAGTACTATTGCTATCTCAGCCACCTCTGCCTCTGGTTTAGAGATAAGGAACTGAGGTACACAAAGAGTAAGTAATTCACCCAAGGTCAGGCAGCAGCCAGGGAAACTGAGGCACCACGTGTGCCTGGCCAGAGGCAGCCCAGCAGCCACACTCCCAATAAAGCAGCACTGACATGTGGAGGCAAGTTACACCATTAAAGGCAGAAGCAAATGGATGCAAAAACTTACTTTGAACAGCAGAAGAGCTACAAAAAATTGTTATTTTTTTAGTTTGTTCAGCCATGGGTGCAAATATTCCTTGAGAAACAGGTATTTGCTGGAGACTGAGCCACCATAAAGCAATAAATGTCACTTTTCAGTAACTGAATATCAGTAAGTGCTGGCAAGAGCACTTTGCAGTAGTTGTTAGCAGCACTAGAAATGCTCTCCTTGCCATGAGCAGTGCTAGCACCTCTCTTCTTCCTTCTCCTCAGGCAGCAAGCTGGGATGCCAATTGCAGAGTCAGTGGGAGTAGAGGAGTCCCCCATGGTGGATGGGTAGGCTGTGCTGTGTCTCCTTACCACACCATTTTCTTTCAAGTCTTTCTGTGATTTTACATGCACTCACTGATTCTTTCCAGCTTGCGGGATTCACAACACTTGCAAGGTACACTCACAAATACCTTTTTGTTTTAATGTAATTTGAAACAATTATTATTTAGTCCAGCAATATTTACTTACGCATGCATAGAATCATCATAAAGTCATAGAATGGTTTGGGTGCAGAGCCTCTTAAAGCTCATTTAGTTTCAACCGTTCGCATCAGATCTTTCTCTCTAGACAAGAAGCTCACCAGGAAAGAACAAATTCCTGACATCTGCATTTTTTCCAACACAGAAAGGACTGCTGTCCCTTAAAAGCTGTAAATAAATAAACAGAACAAATCTCTTACAAAGCTACATGCAATATGGCTTTTAAATAGAGGAAAGGAAGGGATTTGTTTAAAATTCCACATAAAAGCATTTTCATGTTGATCTGCTCCTCTCCTTCAGTAGTGCAATGCTGGCACACTATTCCTCCCTGGAGACCTGCTGCACTGGGTGAGTTCCAGTGCCTTCTGCAGGGGCACTGGGGACATGGTCTCTCTGCTTGGCAACTGCCACATCTCTGGGGAAACAACAGACTTTGGACAATTTTAATGGTGTCTCTCTGGAATCCTTGTTTTCAGAAGCCTGACAATAGCTAGCTCCAAATAGAAATCAGACTGTGTCATACCATATGCTTTATTTTCTTCAAATATCTTTTTTTTTTATGCGTGTGAAGCCCCCACTCCCCTGTCCTTACTTTCTGTCTTACATAGCTCCCAGGTAAAATTCAAACTACAGGAGAGCACTGGCACATGACTTAATAAATTGATCCTTGACATTTACCGCTTCCCCTGCTGTCACAAACAACTTTGATAGTAAAAGTGAAGCAGCAAACCCAAGCCAATGGGAAAAAATGGTGGCTTGTTGTATTTTTTTACAATGTGATATACAGCCAAATGTCCGCATTAGGAGGAAGCGTGTTCCCCACATCAGACTATTAGAGACAATTCAGTACTGCTGGCTAAAGAAATGCAAAGCAGCAGCAGCAGTCACACTGTGGAATATGACAGCTACCTAAGAGTAAATTATTGCCAGTATTTGGTAATAATTTTCAAACCTCAGCTCAAATATCCGTATGCTTTGCATATTGGCAAATGATAGGTAACAGTGCAGAATAATGAACTACTATTGTAAGTGGCTGTGTACATTTTATTAGGCTCTGATTATACCTAATTTTCTCACTGAGGTACTTAAATTAAAGACAGCTTTGGATAATCATGTCCCTTTAGGCAGTGGAAAGAGCCTGGCAGATAGAGAATGCAATTCAGATCTGAGATGCCTGAACATCCATCTCCAAGTTTGAAAAGGTATATCTTGCAGCCTTTCCCAGCCATGTCTCAGAAAGCCATAGTACTATTTAGTATCAACCCCTTCTGCTTTGGGATTTTTTATGTTCAGGGTATTCAGGGAATCTGTTAACAGTTAGAACCCTGAAGGTCAACCCCCCAAAAAAAATTTTATCAGATCACATATATTCTGCACATGTTTCATATATCTTGCATATGTATTTCCTTTCAGAATGTGGCAGAGGCTTAAGCCCCAAAGACATATGCAGTATGTGCTGGAAGGGTAGGGCAGAAACTGTCAGGACAATGACAGTTTAAGCTCTAACTGTTCTGGAGGAAAGTGCTGGTGTGTAATGTTCTGAGTATCACAGTGTCCTGCTTTGGGATGATCCTAACTACTTCTCGCACCTCTTGCTCTGTCAGCCCTTGCTTTCTTCTGTCACAGATGAGGCATAGCCTGCTGAAGTGTAATTCCCAGAGAAGGGATGTAGCCTGTGCATATGCTTTCATCTTTTTCATACAAACCAACCAAAAACAGAGAAAAATACTTTGGAATCCAGTTATTGTGTTCTTAGAAAATTTTATCTGTGTAAAGTCACCTCTCTAAAAGGAATAAGACATTTTCATCTCCACTTACACAGCTTTTTTGCTGACTCTCCAAGTCCACCACACTCAAATTCTTGGGTTTTAGTGATTCTCCAAAGAGTCATACCTCATTTCCTGTAAATGTTTTCTTTTGTATGCATCCTTAGATGAATAAATGTGGAACATAAGCTCCAGCGTGGCTGCCATTGAAGTCTGAATCCCTCCCAGTCCCTGGGGAAAGCAAGAGCCTGATGGCTTGTGTTACCTGGCAGGCCTTCTTTGGGGGCATCAAAGATTGCTGCTTGTTTCGGATACCCATTGCCGTCAGGAACTGTGGTGAATTCTTTGTGTATTTCCTGCAGCCTACTCAAGGATGCATGGGCTACTGCACCGAAGGTGAGAATCAGTAGATTGCATATGCCTCTCTGACTTTCTGTTCAAAGGTCCTGTAATGCACTGTACATCTCAGTGACCTTGCAAGTTCAAGCATCATTCCCGGTAAGACACAGACCGTGTAGAAAATAAATCAGCGGCAGCCCAAGGTGTTCCTGAAGAATAGCTATTATTACAAGTGCAAAATGTAATCTGGTGTGTATTACTGTAGTGTTCTTTGCTTGGTTACAGTTCACATGTAACCCTTCCTACTGTCTTTGGCTCCACTTTGGCTTGAAGTTGTGTAGCTAGTGAGCAGAAGCATCTCGTTTTTATTGAAGCACTGTATCCAGGATACTGTATTGAAGGTCTGTTCTTATCTTCAATAATCCAGTATCCCCCCAAAAAAAGAAAATTCTGAAACTCTGGAAGGAAAAAAAAAAAAAAAACCA
>NDXB01005912.1:126660-168929 GCA_002631895.1 Agapornis roseicollis | reverse complement strand
GGTTTGTTCTTATCTTCAAAAAACAAGAATCCCCCAAAAAAAAAAAAATTCTGAAACTCGGGAAGGAAAAAAAAAAAAAAAACCAAAACAACACAACGACCAACTGATAACATCTTTTTCATGACATTTATGTAATTGCTCTCATCAGAAATAATTTTCAGCCTGCTACAAGAGATCTAACCTCTGTTCGGTAGCTAGGAAACAAAGGAATAGCAGAAAGCACTTGATCATTCAGTTAAACCTTCTGAACTTCAGAGCACATTCAGGTGCATATAGATTTAGTCAGAAATGACAGTTCCTTCTCAAAAGGTAAAAATTAGCTTTATACTTTCCTTTCAGCATTTTTGGACAGATATGACTCACTGAGAAACCAGGGTTATCACCTTTCAATCACGAAAAATTTGAGCTTAAATAAATTTTAAACAGAGATATATTAATTTTCTTATCTTTATCAATATTTTAACATTCCCACACAAAGAAGAAGGAGAAAAAAGGCTCAAAGTAAGTGAGATTAATTCACTATTTGAAATAAAAAAAAAAAATCCATTATAATAAATGGAACTGCTCTTTAATTTCCATGATGCTCAGAAATTACTTTCTAACTGAACACAATCATATTCTAATCTAAGTTTGGCTTTTTTTTTAACTATAAGATTTCCACTACTCTTGTTTGAAGACTTTTTTACCAACACCTGGGTGGTTAGTTTTGGCCTTTCTTTTGATCCATGCTTATTTAGTAATGTAAATTCACCTGCCTTTTTCATAACAGAAAGCTTATCACTTCCTATCTATCACAAAACAGCACTTTCTGCCTTTTTCTTACTACTCCTGTTGAAGCTTTCACCTTTTTCCTAGTCTGGACCCAGTGAGGTCCAGCTCTTCTGAGCCTTTAACTTCCTGTCTTTAGGATGCTTATGCAGCATCAATTATTGGATGGAAAACACCCAACACTGACGTTTTTTACTGAGGGTTGTTAAGTCACTGTCTTAAATTCAGCTGTAACCATTGCACCACAGGTGCCTCTACATGGCCCAAGAGTTGGGTCCAGCTGTCATTATCATGGCTTCTTGCCAGTGTCAATCCCCCAGCCTCACCACTGGAAGCTCAAGAGCAGGACACTGGTCAGCACTCCGGAATTAAAGCTTCATAGCTTGGCAGAAAGGAAATGCCTGGGGAGAGCAGCATACACGCTTACAATTCTGCTCACATCTTCCCATAAACTGATCAACTTTGTTCTTCTGGAATAATTTCCTGCAGAAAGTCATGATGTGAGCCACAGATCAAGGCAGCTTCCCTTAGAAACAAAAGAGAAAAGGATGTAAACAACTGACCCTTATTCATATTTTAAGTAACTTGTTTCTTTCTCTTACCTCTTGTTATTTGCCCTAGACAGATGTTAATATGTTGGTTCTTCATTTTGCTAGAGCAGCCTCATACCTTATTCTCTTGGGCTACAATGATACCTACACTTGTCCAAAAACTTACTTCATTTATCCTTTCAAAGCATCTGAACCAGCTTCATGTTCCATTTGAGTCCAGGTCTCTAGAGACGAAAGAACATCACCCTAAAGTATTACACACCTTTTTTTTTTCTACTTTCTGGGTGAGTTTAACAGGAAGAAAAATTTCAGACTTCATAACTTGTTGAAGAGTATAGAAAGCAGGCTGTATTTTTAGAGCAATGGCATTATTCTGGGCAGAGGGAGACTATACTGAGCAGACTGAGAACAGCCTGGAAAGGCTCTTCACAGCATGGCAATACAGGCTGTGTGCTCTCTGCAAGTCAATTTACCTCTGCAACATAATGATTCTTGTATCTCTTCTGTACTTATTGCAAAACTTGGATGAAAGGGCTGTGCTTCAGGGGAATGCAAAGCTGACAGCCTTTGCCAGAGTAATTAATTTGTACTAATCCGAGTGCTTCATTTCAATAACATTTATCTTACTTCAAAATAAAAACAAAACCAACAACACAATATTACAACAATAGGAAGCCAGCACACAATTAGCAAATTTTGCATTTTTATGAAAAATATTATTTTCTCACATGGTTAATAATCAAATCACAAGAATATAATACGTAATATTTCTCCCATGTTTAGTTATATAGAAATCTTCTTGCTGAGTGAACAATTGTAATATTAAAATAACATTTTGTGCTGCATTCATCCTTTGTTTCCTTCTTCCAGTCAAACTCACAAGCCTGGCTTTGCAGCCTGTGATAAGTCCCAAGCTTGCACAAAGTCCTATCTACCTGAAGTGCATTTTCAGCCACCCCTCCTCAAAGCTGCCACTGCAGTACGTGGTGGTCTGGTCACGACTGTCCACCTCTGGCAAAAAAAAAAACAACCAACAAATTCAGCATGATACCACCCTGCAGTCATTTTCCTATATAGAGATGAACAGCATAAACCTCAGATTGGGAGACACGGTAATGCAACCCTGCCTTCAGCAAAAAAGGTCAAACACTCAAGGGGATCAAATCCTTTTCTTAAATCCCTGCTTTGTTTTATTAGTGCTGCTCTTCAATCATATTACAACTCCTGCAGAAAAAAATACTGAAACCCTTTTGCAACAAACTGTTAAACAGCTTTTGCCAGACTTAGGATCTGTAGCAGCTCTTTGAACTGCAGTGAGTTCACTGAAGCTATTCATTTTACTATTTTCTAAAGGCAATTTGAATACTTGCACTTACATTACAGCTTGAATGCCATAAAGTTGGTATAAGTAATAGATACATGTGCCTGAGAAAATTTTTGCTTAGTACTGTTTGTATCTTGCAGCAGCAAGAATTTGCAGTATAGGCAGGCTCAGCTATATACACTCTGTAATTTTTATACTCACGGGCCAGGGACACAATAACATCTTTTCATGGAAAAGAAGGACAGTACATTTTAAAATAGAGGAAGGTTTATTTTATGGTCTCTTTCATTGTGTTCTGCCTCTCTGATTCCAAATTCTTGGTTCAATAGCATACTGAAAGATAGAGTTCATTACAAAACAATCTCTAAGAAGTATATTTGATGGCTTACATAGCAACACAGATCTAGTTTCAACAACAACAACAAAACAGAATCCAATACAAGACTTGAAAAAAAATGACTTCTGTATGAAGTTGTGGCTTTTCATGGTACAGAAACAAGACTTTTAAAGTTAAATTAGGTGCATAACTTTTATAGTGATGCTACAACAAACTGAAAGAATAAACGGGGAAAATGGCCTTGTGTTAAAAGTAGGTTGGAAGTAGTCTTGGTGTGATCCTACCCCTCTGTTCTTGTGAGACCTCACCTGGAGTACTGTGTGAAGTTCTGGTGTCCTCAACATCAAAAGGACATGGAACTGTTGGAACAAGTCCAGAGGAGGGCCACGAGGATGATCAGGGGACTGGAGCATCTCCCCTATGAAAACAGGCTGAGAGAGTTGGGGCTGTTCTGCCTGGGGAAGAGAAGGCTGCGTGGAGACCTTCTAGCAGCCTTCCAGTATCTGAAGGAGGCCTATAGGGATGCTGGGGATGGACTCTTCATTGGAGACTGTAGTGACAGGAGAAGGTGTAATGGGTTCAAACTTAAACAGGGGAGGTTTAGATTGGATATAAGGAAGAAATTCTTTCCTGTGAGGGTGGTGAGGCACTGGAATGGGTTGCCCAGGGAAGTTTTGAGTGCTCCGTCCCTGGCGGTGCTCTAGATCAGGTTGGACAGAGCCTTAGGTGACATGGTTTAGTGTGAGGTGTTGGGTGGTTGGAATTATATGATCTTAAATTCCTTTCCAACCCTAACTGTTCTATGATTCTATATTTAGGAAATGTGAATGAGCTTCTTCCAGTCCTTGAAAGGATAAGTAATTTATAACGGTAGCACAGTCTAGATTGTTTGGGGTTTTTTCTCACTTTTCCTCATAATTATGCCTCCTGAAGTCTGACTGATGCTTCCCTCACATATTATAACATGAAGCAGACAACTCTGCCAGCTTAAGACAAGTTTGTAAGCAGTATTTTCATCAAAATAATTTCACTTGCAATCATTTCAAGTTTTATCAGTCCTGAGGGATTCAGAGAAAATACATTTCTGTTAACTAATAGCAACACCAAATCTTTATAAAACCATTTTTATTATATTAAGTTTTCAGTAAGCCCTTCTTTGTCCTCTGCTGAAACTACATATTTAATTTAGTGGGTTTAGTGAGACTAAAATGTTCTTCTCCTTGCTAGGTTTTTTTTAAAAGGTCTTCATAGCCTATTTGATTAATTAGAATTATCCATAAATCATCACTGGTGAAAATGAAGCAATGAAGCCTCAGCTGTAACTGAGAGTTCAGTTTTACATAATAAAGATTTAAAAAAACATTTCACCATGTTTGCCATTGCACTCTAGGTGCTAATAGAATCATAGAATACTTAGGGTTGGAAAGGACCTTAAGATCATCTAGTTCCAACTCCCCTGCCATAAGCAGGGACACCTCACACTAAACCATGACACCCAAAGCTTCGTCCAACCTGGCCTTGAACACTGCCAGGGATGGAGCACTCACAACCTCCCTGGCCAACCCATTCCAGCATCTCACCACCCTAACAGGAAAGAATTTCTTCCTTATATCCAATCTAAACCTCCCCTGTTTAAGTCTGAATCCATTACCCCTTGTCCTGTCACTACAGTCCCTAATGAAAAGCCCCTCCCCAGTATCCCTATAGGACCTCTTCAGATACTGGAAGGCTGCTATGAGGTCTAAAGAGGTCTAATAAGAGTCACAGAGGTAGACTATCACCTCCAGTGGTGTAAATCTGAAGCGACTTTGTAAGTGCTGGCATGTCTACAGCCAAGGAAAGGCGATGCCACTAAAGGGAGTCAAACCCCAAGGACCAAAATCCACTGCACAGAGGCAGTTTGTAACTTCCACCTTCCCATTAAAGATGGAGATGGAAGGATTTTTTCCTCAGGCAGGGAAATGGAGGCCACTGATAAAAGCCATATGAGAGAAGAGAGAATGAACCGGGGTCGCTTTCCAGTACTCTTTCCCCTTCCCCATACACAGCCCAATGGTAATGTCCTCATGGCTGCACACTGCCAGCGTGCATGGGTAGCATTCAGAGCAGAATTTGTCCTCCAGGATGCAGAATCTGCAACATGCTGAAAACTGCTTACTTTTTTTAACCTACACTTTGTGAGCCTGCACGTAGCCTGAATTTGGTCTCAGTGCTTTCATACCCTGAAAGCAGTGTCTTCTCTGTCCATTTATTGATAAGAAAACTAGAGTCAAGCAAGATTTTTCTTTTAATCACCTTTCAGGTGAATGATATCTACACTATTTTTTATCTGTCAAGAAGTCTTCAGATAATAGGTTAGTCATATAATAGAATATCTATTGATGTATTTTAATACACAGTCAAACCTTAGAGTTGAGATTTACCAGCCAACATTTCTGAACTTATATTGATGAAACAGCCAGTTATTTTTTAATAGCCATCATGTGTGCTTTTCTTCCCCATCTTTGGGCTCCAATTTTGTTATTTTAAACAGTAATGTTGGCAGCATAATGTTCACAGAACTATTGCAGCCTTAAATAAATCTATAACATGATGCTATTTCTATATAAACACTGAAAGAAGCTTACTCCATCTGATATGAAAATCCTGGCATTCCTAAGCCTTATTTATGTGACAGTGACAGAGGTCATTTCATTCCTCGAGGCGCAGTCATCTATAAATTATAGTGGCACACTGTGAGTAATGAGTTATGCTAAGAAAGAAAGGTGTTTAGAAGAAAACCGTGCAGATTTTGCTAAGCACAGCAAGCCAGAAGTTCATACAGTGAGGAGCAATTGTTGTTGTACATAAACTATGATGAGCATTGTAAAATAGAAATATTTAAGTAAAACTGGCCTTTCTGAGCTGAGTGCTAGAAGTGGCTTCTTTGCTGAGCACTCTGCAAAATCAGAAGAATATGCCCTAGCCAAGACGACTGTAAATTAGTACCTCAATATAAAAAAATAACTAATTTTCACTCGCAAGGGATGAGGAGTAGAATTTTCCACTAGACTTGACAAAATCAAACAGAAATAGGAAGAGCTACCTATTTGTAGCTCACACTTCAGTTTACAATTTTTTTCTCAACCTTCAGATAGAAAATGAGGAGCATCCCCACAGAAACAGAGCTCTAGGTGAACTCAAATGGAGATTTTTTTAAAGCAGAAAGGATCAGAGATGATGAGCAAAACTCTGCAGCTCATAAGACACTTTACTACCTCCCTAGGATATATTTTTTCCTGCACTCAGCCTCCACACACTGTTTGGCCATTTGGTAACTGGAAAGAGCTGCCTTCTTTAAATATACTGAGCAACAAAGTGACTAGAGCTGCACTTCCCTCAGAGACAGGTCACACTGCTGCACCAGCTCCCTCCCTTTTTCAGCCAACAGCTCATCACAAGGTATGATCTCTGTTCAAAATATTTAAGGTATAGTTGATTAATTAACTCAGTCAGATTCTCCCTACTTTCCCCTTTCAGCTAACCCTTCTGGAAAGCCTTTCCACAGACTTTGTTCCTACTCCTTCCTGCAAATGCCTACAATCAGACCATTTCTTCAGGCTAATGAGATTTCCCCCCTGCCCCGGATTCTCTAAAAATGCTGTCCTTTGGCTTTGCTCATCCTTTTCTCTTTTCATCAAGGCTGTAACCCATGGTTCCCTCCTGCACACACTATCCAACTCCCAGCAAAGCAACTCTTCAAGGCTTTTCTAACCTCAGCCCATTAGTGTTTAATAGAGTTGACAAGAGCAGCCTGGAAGCCCTGACAGCCATCCCGAGACACACTTTCACCTGGTGTGATTGATTCCCTGACCAGCCCTTCACCTGCAAGCCATAAGTGTGGCTGAGTGACTCTTGCCCTTGCAGCTCCCATCTGCTTTTTGACATAAGTATTGTAGCCAGGAGGGTAGGTCCAATCCTGGAGTTACAAGAGTTAATCACCCACAGCTTAGGCATCTGCACCTTACAAGCAGCATGTAGACTTCCCTGCCCAACAAAGGAAAGAAGTGGGCCTCCCTAAATGTTACCTTACATCGAGAAGGGAGCTTCCCAGAGGTGGACAGCATAAGTTACTGACTGACTCCAGTATCCCTGAATTCCCACACCTCTCAGGAGACTGGATGTTTAGGTCAGGAAAGTGCTTCCATCTCCTTTTTAATCCAGACCTTCAACTCCTACTGAGATGTACCTGGCTATACACAGTCTCTGAAGGATCAGTAACAGTAAAAGTACATATTTCAACTTTAAACCATTGCTGTTGTCACTCTGAGGCCTCTGCACTGTAATACTCCTCAGGTGCTTTCTGGAAAGGTGGGAAATGGGTAGCTGGTCTTCCTGGCTGTGAGCTGCATGCATGTCCTGCCCGTCCCAAGGGAGCATCCCACCTGCAGGGCATAGGCTGCACTAGGAGAGGAAGCAGTGACTGCAGGTGGGAACCTGAATATGTTTTTACTTATTTTCTCTGGTGACTGTTTAGATAAAACATACAAGCAGCCTTGATGGCAGACCCAAACCCAGTGCTCCCATCTGTCAGCTCTCTCTGTTTTGGGGAGAAGTGCAAAAGCTCCCAGGACAGTGTTGAGATGGGTGGTGGCACCATTTCTGCCAATGCTTTGAGAAGCATGTGGCTGAAGCTGACCTTTCTGAAAGCTCTCAGGATTACCTGGCAAACCCAGGACTCTTCAGGTACCTGAGTGATGGGATGGGTTTTAAGCACCAAACAAGCATCTCCTCTTTTGCCTTTGGGAACACAAACCCTTTATCTGAGCTGGTAAAACTGGAAGCATGGCTATGCTGGATGCATTGGCAAGTGTGCCCTACCACATCCCAGCCTATGTTCCCCACAGTACATTCAGAAGTAATTAGGGACTCAGAAAAGGGTGAAACTGGAGGTAGGTTTATGCTCAAAATGAGCACAAACAACTGATCTGGGGGAGCTTTGGATTCCGAGAACCGTGGGGGGGAAAAAGAAACAAAAAATTTTGGTTGTTGGGAGGGGAAAGTTGGCAGAGATGGTGAAAGGTCCTAGGATTTTAATACTTTCCCAGTCTGTTTCCCAGAGCTACTTGATCTTACCAAAATTAATAACTGAATTCTGTTGTCAGCTAAATACACTGCTCACAGGGTTCATCGCAAAATAGGAAAGAATCTGACTGAGTCAGTGTAAGAGTAGAAATCTGCTCCAACACACAGGGAAGGAGAAACTTCTTAGCTTCCAGGGCCTTTTCTGATCAGAATGTTGTGCTTAGGAGTAGTTTTCTGCCCTATACAAAGATCTGCCAGCACACAGGGGAAAGGGAGCACCTTGTCGCTGGAAGCAGTCTGGTCATCCTGTCTGAGGGAATCCTTACATTTCTGCCCCTTTAAAAGGGATGATGAAAAAATATAATTTGATTTTTTTAACAGATATGATGAGTTTGTGGAAAAATACTGCCTAACCTGTCACAGCCATCAGCACACTGCTGTCAGTGATGCTTTCATCTCTGCTTTAAAAAGGATGCATCCTGAGATGGGGGTGAGGGCAGAAGAAAAAGAAAAAGTTGGTTACTGAACTGGAGAAAAGAGCTAGTATTTAGCTGAAGGCAAAAAAGAACTCCTCAGAGTGACTATCATAATAACTATGTGACAAACTATCAACTTGTAGCTCAGTAGCCATTGAACGTATCTGCTCATTGTGAAGTGTGCACCTAACAGCATAAAGGCACTAAAGAGGAGGAATAGTATAAAAGATGGAAATAAAATTTAACTCATGATGGCTGTCTGTACATTTAGAATTTGCAAAGTCTGTGCTCATCTCCAAAAGCACTGAAGATAGAACTGGAACAGACTGATTGATAGTCTGAGAATGTCTCAGTGTTTATTTTAGTGTTCTGTGCTTTATCAATAAAATATACCTCTAAAATATGTATGTGAGAAAATACAATGCTTGCAGGGAATGAGGCTAAGTCATGACATTTCCCAGGATGTCACTTTGGTGACGATCACTGTGAGATTTCTCCATAGGTGCCGGGCATCCTTTTATGTGACCCTGCTGCCTCACACTCCATGTGGTATGCTCAGAGGGAAGTCTCCGTGTGAACATGGCAAAAAAAGCATTAAAGCCAAAAGTCCAAACAGTCTGGCAAGTGTAAATATAGCCTCTGAAATGCAGGTGCATTCCATTTCCTCAATGAGCTCTCCAAGGGGATCAGGGCTTGTTTTTGTTTGTTTGTTTTTTTAATAGGGGGAGTATACATTGTTTAAACTCTCTGCTGTCACCGCCTTGTCAGATCTCGATTTTGCAGACTGTCCCTGTGGCAGCTGCAGGAGAAGCAGCAGGAGGAAGATCAACGCTTGCCTCCTGCCTTTCCAGCAGAACTGTTTTGAAAACTCTGTAACCTGAACAGGAGCCTTTAGGGAATGCTTGAAGATAATAAATATCTAATGATAACAGGGGACTGTTGCCTTGAGGGGACAATGACATGTTCTTTGGAGGCAAACTGGCTAAATATGAAGTATCTGAGGCTAACTGTAAATTATCTCTGTGAGGCACACCCAATACAACCACAAGGCTTTCATCTAGTTAATGAAAGAAATAAAATCGTTTTCACATGGCCTAGCTGGCTAGAGCTGTCAGCAAAAAAGTGAGAAACTTTCTGAAGGTGAAAATGGCCAATGTACCAAAAGGTACATAAGCCTGGGACCGAGCTGGACTGGAAATAATCCACCTTAAGAGCACAGAAGACACCTAATTTTCCCCATAGCCACACAAATGAGGCTGTGTTGCTGCTGGGGCACACTTGTGCACAAATGAGTTTGGAAAGATGATTCTTCTGTTTGAAAGAAACTCACAAGTTGATGGTAAGGAAGAGGGATTTTTAAGGGTGGTAAAAGAAATATTACAGAGTGCTATTCAACTCATGCCCGTGTGAGCCTATGAATTTGGGAATATCTGGGGTTTGAGCCTCTTTTGCTACTGGTCATGAGGGTCGTGCCTAAGAGGGTAGGGTTAGAGCAGCGTGGACAGTGAGTGATGCTGGAAAATCTGTCAAAAGCACTTTATCACAATGGAAAATAAGTTAGATTGGTCCAGTTCCTCCTCATGGGTTACTCAAGGCTTAAAAAAGGCAGTAGTTACAAATATGCCATCTGACTATTTGGAATTGATTTAGTATTTCACAATCTGTTACTCCATTTCCGAGAAGAACTTCCCCCAAAAAAATTATGAACTACAGCTTCAGAGCCTGTTGTCATTTGCTTTAAGGAAAATTTCTGCAGTTTAATCTTATGATCCTAGAAATGATGTTAGCAGCTTGGGTTTTCTGAAACCAATCAAACATTAAGATGGCAGATGGTGTGCAGGCTCAGCAGAGATAAAGGTTGCGTGACTGTGCTAGGAATAAAACATAGATGGCCCGGTACATTGTGTTTGGTGGAGTTTTTTTGGTTAGGGGAAATTTTTAGTATATTATTTTCTTACAATACAAGTGCTGTAGGCACATCTGCATCATCTTTTATAATGCAGTAAGAAAAACAAAAGAAAGCAGCTTCTTATATTGCTGACAAAGTTTCTGTGACTGGATGATTGTCAAACTAATTTAAATTAAAAAAAAAAAAAACAAAACTCTGTTTACAAATATAGTACAGAGAAAGGATATTTGATCCATTGGGCAGACTGAAGTCCTAAGGGCTAATGTTCTTATCCTGACAGTAATGTCCACAAACAATGTGTTTCCCCCTAATTAAAATGAGTTAATATCACTAACCAATTTTTTTGCTTGAAAAACTGCAGAACAAAACACATTGTAGCATTCAGTGTTATTGACTGTTAAGACAGAAACCATGTTTCTTTGCATCAAAAATTCTTCCAAATCTCCAGATTTATGCAAAAATATTGTTAAAGCCCAAACCTCTCAAATATATTTCAACAGTAGGAAAAAAAGCTTCATAATTCTGATCAACAGAAAGATGCATAATTATACGAATTTTCTTCAAGGAAAGGTATAGGGTATGTTGTTTATCACAGGTCTTTTGCACTGTCACCACTTTTATGAGGAACACTGCTGAGCAGCTGTCATTGCCTGAAGAGAGCAAAGGTTTCTATGCCGGGATTAAGGTAACACCAATAGCCTTGATTTACTGACTTGGCATATCCCTAGGGAATTTATACATTATCAGACATGCTTAGAAAAACAAGACACAGAAACTTAAGCGCTGATCACCATAACCAGTGCTGCTTTCATGTTTACTTTGACAAAATGGCTTTCAGTCTGTTTGTAAAACACCCTAAACCACCAATCAGCAGCATGTGCAGGTGGACAGTAATGTATCATAAAGAATATGCAAACCTGTATCTTCTGTAATATGAAACGAAGTACTCTGCTGGTTATATTTAAGTTACATTATGGCATTATGAGAAAGCACACCTACACAGATAATTTGTTGTCGCTCAAAAGTGAAAATAAAGAATGAATTTTTATGGGCAGGCACTTAAAGTGCTGAAGATAAATTCACACTGAGTGCAAAACCCAGGTCTAATCCCACTCAAGGATTACACTGTCATTCTGGCAGTCCAGGAGATTTTGAGATCTTCTGAGCATGTAAGATTCATGCCTCCACAAATGGTGCTTGAAAAATATGGCAGCCCTTTCTGTCCAATGTTTGAAGAACAGTTTCAAGTTTTTTGGAAATGTCAGAATTTCCCAGGGAATGGAAATTCTTATTTCTGACTAACCCCAAGTGCTGTTTCTGCTCTTGTCCCAGGAGAACAGACAGACAAAAATGGCACAACCTGCTCCCCAGCACATGAGACACTGAAGCTGCAACATATTATGTACAGAGAAATCCATCTTTCTGCCATAGAAAAGAAGAGGAGCAGGGCAAAAATTGCACTCACTTTGCACCTGGAACAGAGTACAGAAGCAATTATACACTATGTATGACAACTGCAAACATTTTCTTAATTGCCAAGTATTTTAACAATTTCACCTTATAAAGTAAAATATCATTATTGTGAAGATTATTATGAGGATTATTACAAAGATTTATTATTTTACAAGCAGTTCTATATATTCATAATTGATTAAAACCACTCACAATTTCATAGATCTCTATTTATTTTCTAATTAATCTGCCAAAATTATCTAAAAATTATTTTCATATTTCCAGTTTTTACCAGAATCATTACAAATTGCAGAGATGGCAAAGAACATTATCTGATCATTCTGAGTACTGTATCCATTGTCTGTCCACAGCATGGCAACTCCTGTAAAATTATTCTGCAGCTAAGTATTGAGGAGTTGGGTAAGAGTTTTATATATCAGCATTGAGTCAATGTGCTTACTTTTTCCTGCATTTATGTTACAATGAATTCTAATAGAAATTATATGATGTAAATAAAAACAAGGGCCATAAAATCAACAAGCTAGGTCATATATTCGATTGCAAAATAAAATAGATGATAATACATGCAGGTTTTTTTTTGGGAAAAAAAAAGTCTGACTAGCAGAAACCCAAATCTTAGTCCATTGAGATTTATGGATGAAATAACTGTGAGTGGAAGAACTTATTTTAAATTCCAGGAGTATAAAATTCCATTTTAAGTTTTTGTAGCAGCAGTGATTTTAGGTAGAATAATTTCATTAATTATCAATAAGAAGCTCACTTGCGTATTTATTATTCAGTAAATGTGAACTGAAGCCTTTTTTCTTTCTTTTGCCAGCGTACAGTTTTTGTCTAACTTAATACAGAAGAAAAACATCATTCTTATGCTTATATATTATCCTCTTTTTTAAGTTTTTTTTTTTTTTTTTTACTTGAAAACACTGACAATGTCACTTAGAAAATTCTTGCCCTTTTAATCAGTAAATGCTTTCCTCAGGTTAATCTGCCTGAATATCATGCTTAACCAAGGGGGACATATAAATATTTACTTTCCATTTGCAGTAAATAAACCACCAAACCAGTCTTCTAAAAAAATATTTATTTATTTTTCATAGGTGACTCAATGAGAAAAACATTTTGAGACAGGATTAAACTAACAGTTTCTTGACCCACAAAAAGCCAGCTCAAAAAAAATGTTTGGCAAAACCTAGATAATTCCTGATATTTTTCCTTTTCTAAATCTCTCTCCTTTCTCTCCCCACCATCAACCAACCTTAGACAGAATAAAAAAATAATTCAAGTGGTATAATAACACAATGATCTTAAACTGAACGGAACCTTATGGTTCCATCAGCTGTGCTGAATCTTGTACGTGAAATACTTTACATTTATCCATGGCTCAGTGCTGCTCTGTTCTACATACTGCTCTTGGCTTAAGAATCTCTGCTGGTCCATCAGGCAAACATCTGCTGAGCTCATGCGAACAGATTTTCTTAGATACTGAGTAGCTGAAAGCCAGACTAGGGTGCAGGGGGGAGGGGGGAAGGGGGAAGGGAGACACATCTCCAGTCCCCATAGACTCCAAGCAACTTAGACACCTACCATTTATGAGGATCAAGTATGAATTAGTCACATAAACTGTCAAAGTAACTTTTTTAACTCACATTTTCTCTGGCAGTTAATGCATAGTCCAGGAGTTCTCAAGTGGGGGAGACTAAGATCAATTGATCACACTGAAGCTAAGGCTGACCCTTTGCCAGGATCTTCTCCAGTCCCATATTGTGCATTTGACTAGAAGAAAGAGGGGAGGCAAGACCTACGGAAGCAGCTTTGTTTTCAAGCTGTTAATGGGCTTGATGTGTTGGTGCCCAGAGGTGCCAGGATGGAGGCACAAATCAGCCAGTTAACTAATCTTTGAAGGAAGTTGTTACTGAAGTGGAAATTAACTTGTTTCTGCAGCTGAAACTGATAAACAGGTCTAGCCCTTGATTGTTCCCCCCTGAAGCCTGTCTCCCTGGGTGACACTTGGGTTATTTATGATTAACTGAGATACTTATATATACTTAAGGTTGAGTATCTGCTGCTAGTGTTTGCATAACTGCATGTTTGGTTTGTGCCCTTATAGTCTTTAGGGTCTGTTAGTTTATCTGAAGGCACACTGTGGGCTTCTGAAAAAAACAAGGTTGGCCACAGTGCTAGAAACTGAAAATAAAATCTGTTTTAGCTGAGATATGTTTATACCCAATAAATTAACTGACAAGATCCTCGTCTGACTGAATCCATAAAATAACATTGTTGTGCTAATTATGTAGGGAATAAGTGATAAGAAAGCTAATTACAAGCACAGAAATATCTCTCCAAGTTCAGACAATATCATAATGAATGTCAAGGCACAGTAGAGCCACTGGAGTTCAGCTTCTGTTAAGTTTATCATTACTATTTTGACAAGATGATTTTCTTTGATTTGAAACTTTTGTTTTGGGTTGTGACCATAACTCATGGGGCTGTATTGGCAACAACTATTCCTCATGGAAACCTCCAATTTAATTGAATCAAGAACCTTGAAAATGAGCCAGGACTTTTCTATAAAATGCGAGACAGCCTTTTTAAGGACTTGATATGAGATAATATATTACTGACATTTGTAATTTTTTTGTTCGGTTCCTATAGAACTCTACAGGGTTAACTTAAATTATATTTTATTATTATTTTCCATAAGGAATAAAACGTAACAGGCTAAAACTTAAACAGAGGAAGTTTAGATTGGATATAAGGAAGAAAATCTTTACTGTTAGGGTGGTGAGATGCTGGAATGGGTTGGCCAGGGAGGTTGCGAATGCTCCATCCCTGGAGGTGTTCAAGGCCAGGTTGGACAGAGCCTTGGGTGGCATGGTTTAGTGTGAGGTCTCCCTGCCCATGGCAGGAGGGGTGGAACTTGATGATCTTAAGGTCTTTTCCAACCCTAACTATTCTATGATTCTGTAATTCTATGATGTTATGAAAATAACCATTTCTAGAACTTTATTCTTATCAGCTGATAATTAATGGTCTGGGACAGAAAACCAAATACTCAGCAAAAATGCTGGCAGTCCTGAAATCAGCAGCAAGAATCTATCTTCACTAAGGTCACAATTTATTTTTTATCAAACAAAGGATTCATGAAGGGCTGGCTGGCTTCTTGAGCAGCACATACACACTGTAAAATACATATGGCTCAGAACCCAATGCTATCATAATTCAATGTTTGTAAATAAAAACCACATCTATGGAAATAAAAATCCAGGCTTGTCCTTTACCTAAGACCTCAGGATGAAGGGTCAAGACCCAAAAGTGGACATTACTGGTCTTGCCACTAGAAGAAATCACTTTAGGAAAGATGCAGAAGCAGATCTGCATAATTGACTTGGGATGCCACTGCCATTTCCATATTAATTTTGCCATGACCCATCACATCCCTATCCATCAGAGATACTTACATAGCCAATACCATCATAGCCTATTACTTTTCCACATTCTTGTAGTGAATTTATCCTTGCAATGCCTCTGCAAAAGATAGTAATAAAATGACCATCATTTTACAGATTGGAAAGTAAAGCACCATAGCTAACTTTGCCAAAAATATAAATACGAATCTGTTGCACTTGCCTTCCTGTCATGGATCCAAAGTTTACTAAAATCTTACTCAAGAACCACTATCTTTCCAGATCAAAATTCTGTTTATTTTAAATTATATTACTCCTTATAATAAAGCTAGAGAAAGATTAATGTTTCATAGAAACACAGGTTCATCTCTTTCTTTGTCATGTGAACTACTCATCTTCATTCCCTGGGCATGGACCCATAAAGATAAGACTGTCATTCCAGAAATACGAGCATCTGTGGAAATAAAAGCACCACTGAGTTTTAATAAACTGTCTACTGCATGGGAAAAAAAAAAAAAAAAAAAACACAGAAAAATGCTCAGAGGGATGCCAGATTCAGTCAGTCACAAGTGTCTTCATGCAAACCCCATCTGGTTTCAAGGCATGTGTGTCCTGGAATAGGAAACATTTGTGTTGGATGGTAAAGAGGGAATGGGCAACTGTTTGAATAACTCTTGTCAGACTCAGTGTTTGTGTTCATTTTAGATAGCCAGTTACTGGGATCTCCAAACATCGCCCTTTCATCATGCCAGGTGGATCTACTGTGGGTGCCCTGCTCGGAAAGCAGCTGTGCAGCTGCCATGCTGACAGTGACAGCCATGACAGACTTTTCTGAGGATGGGAACAGCATGAGCTGCATCAGAGCTGAGCCAGTTGGATGGAGGGATTTGCCCAGGAGGGCTTACACACCCAATGATGTTAAGGTCAGGTCCTAAAATAATTTGGAAAACATGTCAAATTTAAGTGGGAGGATTAGAATCAAAGAAAGTGAGATGCTGATAAACCTGAACCATATAAATACTAGGGGACAGTTGTCAGGAGAGTAAACTGAAACAGCCGCTTTATAAACCAAGAAAATGAAAATATTATATAGACTCGTGCTTTAACAGATTTAGGTTGGATTGTTAGTCAGCACATCAGTTAAACCATCAGGTGGATTATAGATGTAACCAGGCATACTTGCGTATGCTGGAAGAGGAAAGAGGGAGAACCTAAGTTAGGGAACTAACACATTTTCAGGAAAGGAGAGGGAAAACCAAGGGTTTAGAGAACAGTTTACGAAAAAGCAGAGGAAAGGCAGTACCACTCGTTAAGAGAAAGGAGGACAGAACTCAATAGAGCTGTGTTCTATTTGTGACTGCCAGGATTCACTGGGACACCCCTGGCAACACATGTGGCTGCTCCATCTCTTTGTTTATTCCTGTACAACATGTCTAAAATAAAAATAAGAAGAAGGAATCAGGGAGAAATGACATGCTTTCCCTGCAGAAAGCCTGGCCAAAGTAGCCTGGTGAGCAGCTAACCAGCCTAATGTCTGCGAAACTGTTTTAGGGCCTTGGCTGTGAGATTTAAGAGCCATAATCCCACTGCCTGAAAGAATAAACCAGAGCACAGATTTGACTCAACTAGATTTCTCAGAGCAGTGGCACATCCAAGCTGGTATATATAAAGTAACCAAAAGCAAACCCCCAGTGAAATCTATAATTTCATTGCCCCAATTTTTTGTGGATTTGCTCATGAGAAAATGAGATTAAACAGGACCAAAAAGAATTTTTGTCTTCAAAGGTAAAATGTCTAGCATGAGAATATATCCTTTCCTCTCCATCACAGGCTTCCTTTAAACATTTTAGGATTCTTAAATCAGAAATTGCAGCTAATTCAGTGTAGTGCACTCACATCCCCACATTTTTTCTTGCTGTTACAAATGCTTTCATTAAAATATGAAAATGTAGCAAGTGTGAAATTGGATTAATCAATTTTAATAATAAATTCCATCTATCTCAGTTAAAACTTGATCTATGGAAACTTAATAGACACTACCTTCCCTCTTCCCCATTTCCCTGTTGCCGTTTTGTGATTAATTAGAGGCCTTAATGTACACAGTTCCTGCAACATATAAAGGAAAAATCCACATAATCTTTAGTCCTTTACACTTGTTCAAATACTTTTGATTTATCTGCAAATTGAACAGAAATGGTGAGCAAAACATCCTGAGTTCAGACACCTGATAAAGCAGTTTTCTTCAGCAAAGTAACACTGCCTACTTGCATACACTCCTGGAATCATGCAAGAAAAGAGCAGAACAGAAAATGCCACATGGATTTGCTTGTACAAAGGTTTTACTTAGGAAGTCTGTGGCCATGGAGAGAATGGGAAAATTCTGAAACACTCCTTTATATCACACTGTAGATACAAATATGCAGTTGACCTCAGATTGAAATGCTGTTCAAGGAAGTTTTTAGTTGGCAATCACTCTAATAGTTCAGTGTACCAGACACTGATGGGTGTCTAAGGATTGTCCCTGTGAGTTGTTGAGGGGCATTTTGAAATACAAGATAATGTATTGCCACAGGTGAAGAATTTTGTCAGGAAATGTGGTTCTATCTTCACCCTCTTAGTCACTTATTTGATTTCACCACTGTTCCTAAAAGCTAAGTTCTGCTTTGTCACTGAAAGACTGCACAAGGATATAGCAGCCATTCTTCTTCCCTGCTCTGTGGATCGTAGTCGAACTAACTGAATTGCACCTCTGGACTGCTCATGGGCAAAGAGTGAACAAAGAATTAACAGCCCTGGCAGGCAAGATATGGGAAAACCATAACACTTCATCACTCCCATCAGTATGGCTGGGAGCCCTTCATATCACAAACCACTACACAACCCAGTCTTCCATTTCTGAGAATTGGATAGCAGAGTACTCAGCCATGAAAAAAAACCACCATCTTGAGCAGATGTTGCAATGCCCAGCACTGCCTGAGATTCAGGTATTGCAGCTTCAAAAGGATTTGCCTTACCTCTGGCTTTCACAGGCGTATCTTCTTGAAGGGCGCCATGACTTAAGACCTTGTGTGGGACCCAGCTTATGCCCAAGTAACCAAGAGCTGATGCAGCTGAAGATCTCTGTTGCTGTAGTTGATCTTTTTTCTTGCTGTAGCAGATTCTTTCCTCTTTTATTCATGTGTCAAAAGCATACAGCTCCAGTGTATGAATTAGGGGCCTCATCACCAGTACCCCACCAGCAACCTGCATATCAAATATATGAATCAACAGTTCAGATGCTGTATCAGGAAATCTAAGGTCAAATTAGAGGATAGGCCATGACTCCTACTAAAATATGCTAATGCTACTTAATTACAGCATATCTTAAACCATACTTCAAGCATTAAAATTAGTTCAATTTAATGAATGTTCTCTTGATAATTTCCATGAATAATCTACTTAGCAAAAAGTTTTAATAAAAAAGCTTCACTTTTTACTAGATAAAGAAAGATAGAGCATTACATCAGGTGGAATAAGAGCACTTTGTACTCCTTACCACATGTGATTAAACTCCGTCGTTTGAAAGCAAAGCCTATCTTGTACCCATTCACAATCATGTTTTAGAAGTCAGACTTTGGTTTGTACTTGACACATGAATCCTGACCCTAATGTTTTGTGAAGAATAATGAAGAAAAACCGCTGTGTAGACTGTATTCATTACACATTCCATTTTAACTAGGTCACAGTTCGAGACCTCTCAACAGGGAACTGCTACTCTTTCACTGATCCACACATTATCACATTTGATGGATGGTGGGTATTCTTCTTCAAAATAATCTGGCTCAATTACTGAGTTTTCAGTTTCTGGGTGTAACATGCATTTGGGTTTACATTAGAATAACAAAAGAGTGTTGTACTAGTTTGCTTACAGTGAGTAGTGTACTGCTTCAATAACTTACATGGTTTCCTACTAGCTGTTTATACTGTTTTTAACAAAAGGACTAGAAATTGATTAATCTTGAAGGGGCAGTGGTTTTGAGTCTGAATAATTTTTACAAGACAAAGGTCAGATTCAAAACTATTCCTCAAACAGAACCATCATTAATGACTTCAAGAGGGTGTCTACACCATGTGACATCATGAGAGCAACACCCCAGTTCCTCAACAGTGAGCCATTATGTCCCTGTAGCAGCACAGCACCCAGGAACAGCCTGGTCATAGACTCATAGAATACTTAGGGTTGGAAAGGACCTGAAGATCAACTAGTTCCAAATCCTCTGCCATGGGCAGAGACACCTCACACTAAACCATGTAACCCAAGGCTTCATCCAACCTGGCCTTGAACACTGCCAGGGATGGAGCATTCACAACTTCCATTGGCAATCCATTGCAGTGCCTCACCACCCTAACAGAAAAGAACTTCTTCCCTATATCCAATCTAAACCTACCCTGTTTAAGTTTTAACCCATTATCCCTTGTCCTGTCACTACAATCCCTAATGAAGAGTCCCTCCCCACCATCTCTATAGGCCCCCTTCAGATACTGGAAGGCTGTTATGAGATCTCCATGCAGCCTTCTCTTCTCCAGGCTGAACAGCACCAGTTTTCTCAGCCTGTCTTCATACAGGACATGCTCCAGTCCCCTGATCATCCTTGTGACCCCCCTCTGGACTCATTACAACAGTTGCATGACCTTTTTATGCTGAGGACACCAGAACTGCACACAATACTCCAGGTAGCACCTGATGCAAAGTCATTCAGCCCAAAGATGCTGTTGCATTCTTCTTCCAGAGCTGTTTTATACAGAGCTGCATCTCTGCATGGAGTTGACAGTCATAATCACAACCAAAAAAACCCATCAAGATGGCAGTACTGCCTCAGATAGAAGTTCAGAGATAATAAATGGCAAATATCAGAGCAGAAATAAAGTTGTATGTCCTCCCGTACTGGTCAGCAATATAATTATTATAGACCAATAAGCTTCATAAAGACTTAATAAGCCAAAGGCAGTATCTTTGTACTTGACAGCCTGTACTATAGAGAACTTTTCTTCAGTTAACTTCCCTAATCATTCATGAGTCTATTTACCCCAGCTATTTAACATAACAAGTTTTAAAAGTTTGCATTTAGTATGTTTGAATCAAAGTTGCTAGCATTTCAGATCACATTCCAGGTTTGTCATTCCACCATTAACCTCTTAATGGCACAGATGAATTTAGGCACGCAGCATCACACGTGCTTGGCAAGTGTGATGTTCAAATTTTGATATACTAAAGTCCCAATTTCAGTCCAGCATGCTCTGGAGGTAGCATCTGAAACAATGTCAAATCTGGAGAAATGGGTCTATGAAATATTAAGTAAGAAAGGCAGTGCCTCCGTTAAAGGTTGTTTCACCTAAACTGGGTAGTCTCAGCTAGGAGATTAGCTCTGCACATCTAGGACTTTCCAGTTTCCCCTCTGCTTTGCTGAAGATCATTTATAATGTAGCCAGGCATTTTTTTTCCTGCAAGTTTGGCTGCTTGATATATAGAAGAGGCAGAAGAGCTACAAGAGGTGCAAAGTCATTCCCATGCCTCATGTATCTACAATTATTTCAACTCTGGGATATTAAATGAGATTAGAATATTCTTCCAAACTCTGTACACATTTATATTCTAAACTATTCCCTTCTGATTTAGGGCTAAGAATGAACAGTAATCTGCCAGGTTGTTGTGTTTAGGAAGTTATAAATTACTGCAAAGTGCCTCTTGGAATGGAGAAGTGCTCTCAGCCATGTAGCATATTTATACATTGTTTCCATGGGAAAAAAGGTCTAAAGTAAAATAAAACAATTTTATTTGAATAACTCATTTTGCTACCCTGTTATTGATAACTCAGGAAATGTTTCCTAGTGTGAGGTGTCCCTGCCCACAGCAAGGGGGTTGGAACTGGATGATCCTAAGGTCCTTTCCAACCCTAACCGTTTACAATTCTGTGATTCTGTGGTTCTAAGCAATTTACAATTCTGTTTGAGCACAGGGAGTTTGAAACAGAAAAAAAAAAAAAGAAAACCAGGATAGCTTGCCCCCTTGATAACGTCTTCCTTGTGAACAGACATTAATTACTGCTTTGTCCAGAGTATCTTTAAATAAGCCAACCTGATGGGGCTTCAGCCATCTCAATAACTAGGTTATTTCAATAAGATATATCACTTCTTGATATTCAGCCAAGTTTCTCACCCATAATTTCACAATCCCATTACTCCTACTTATATTCCCATTTGTTATTGTAAATAATTTCTCTTTCAATTATTGTAATGATTATGCCACCCTATTATACATCAGTTAAGTGACTTCTCTGTCTGCCTATCCAAAAAAAATGTTAACACATTAGCAAATTACTTTAAAGCTCTGTATTTAAGGAGTGGGGAATACAAGTCTTGCTTCTGTCCTGATACAAAACCTATATCCTAAAGACAAAGGCTGACACAGAGGTAAGGAACTGAAGCATTCCCTTTTGGTCATAAAAAGGTACATGATGGGATATCATGTTTGAAATGACATGTGCATTAGGTGATGTGAAGAACTGTACAAATATCTCCTGGGCTTAAGTAAGAAATCATATGAGTGTCCCTCAATAACAAAGAAGTATCAGAAAGAGACTGATCTGCAGATTGCAAACAGTGAAGCAAGAGAAGAGAAAACACCAAGAGAAACTTCTCCTAGGGACTATGAAGCAATAGGCTGAGAGGATGATTACAGCATCAGCTCCTGGTCATCTGGCACTATACCAGCTATAAGTGAACTGTAGACACAGGCTCATCTGAGAACATTAGGCAGGAGAGAAAAGAAATATCCACAATTAGTCAAAGAGAACTGAAGGGAACAGCAGACTACCCACGTCTATATGGTTAAAAGGAAGGCAGCAAAGAAAGCTTAATAAACTATTGAAACTGCTTCTGAATCAACAGCAGAGCATCCATCAAACAATATAACCTAAGGAAATCCATTTATTCCACTACAAATCCTGTAGGTCAGCTCACAAGGAGCCACCAGACTCTGAGATCAAAATGTAGGCAAAGCTGCTGTGGGCAGGTGGAGACCACTTGTCTCTTCGGCACCCTTTCCACCTGAGACCTGGGGATGGTCCCCTGAAGGACTGTCACATGAAAAGAGAAAGTCAAATGATGGGAAATGTTGCCAACAGTAAAACAGTAGGAGTGTTTTGTATGCAAACAGGAATGCACACAAACATACTGCTTGCGAAGAGAAGGAAAAATACACAAGAGGGAAAAACCAAGATCAAATCAAACACAAAAACAGAAAACTGCAACCTTTATTGGTTTCCAAAATTTAAATGAAAAGCATTCAAAATTTAAAATTTAACTTGATTTAAAAAGATTTATTAGAATAATTTCTTTAGCCAACTGGTTAGAAAATTTTAAAATTTCATGAAAATCAAAACACTGAAGCTTTTTTTTTTTGGTAGTAAAATTTTCCTACTGAAATGGTAACTTCTAGTGTATATGTTGTCTGTGACATTTTGCAATATTTCATTTTGTAACTTCTATAGTGATGTATTCAATAGTTGGACATACTGAGCTCACATTACCTGATGTAGTTAGCTATTCACTACAAAACTGAAATACCTAACTCACACTTCTAATGATAACACTCTCCTTTGGTATGCCTCCTGCTAATATATTTCTGTAGAAATATTTATCATGTAATCTTCCTTTTTGACCAAAGAAAGTGACTGAGAATCAAAGAAGATTGCATCATATTTTAAAGCGTAACCACAATCAATTTGTGCATATTGGAGCATAGATGTGAAAGAGTGTTAATTATACCAGCTAAAGTCCAGAGAGAGCACTTCCTTTTATAGCAAAGTACCTTCTAAATTAAACAAACGTGAAAGCCTGGTAAAACAGAAGTATAGCCCTCATTACAAGTTATGGCACATTATAAATAGAAAAGCTTTTCATGCCATAAATTGTAGATTCTTAAACATGAGGTACTAGCTTAAAATTAAATATGCAGAAAATCCTTTTAAGGCAAAATATAAAAAGGGAAATATTTCTTCATTGGTGAATTACATGCATCATTCATGTTATTTTGCATTTTACCTTACAAAGTAAAAAGGGTTTGCAGATTTCTCAAACACTGATGCTTATCCATCCATCAATATTATCACAGGAGTAATAGCGCAATTTCCTGTTCAATCACAACATCCCTCAGCTTGCACAGCTTCACACTTCTGGTTGACTTTAATGGCATTTATTGTAGTAACCTGCAATTAAGTTGTGAGCATAAGCATCCCTGACAGTGGTGCTGTTCTTTTGGATAGTCTGTAGAAGTTTATATATCCCCAAATATCCAGTCACTGTGAATGTAAACCAACAGCTTTGATCCCCAGGAACAACATCATCAGTCCTTTAGTGGTAAGCACTCTGAAACCAGAAAACATCCTCCAGCATCACCAACACTTCCTAGGGTCACAGCTAGCATAAAATAGATCTTACAAGCAAGGAAAGAGGGAGCCTGGATGGATATGTCAACAAATCAATTTTTTTTGGTACCAAAACTGTGGTGGAAAATCTTTAGGAGCAGCAACATTAATAACTGAATTAATAAAACGGTGAAACAGAGCTTCCTCAACATGAAGAAGTACTTTACATTGAGGGTGGCAGAGCACTGGAACAGGCTGCCCAGGGAGGGAGTCTCCCTCTCTGGAGGCATTGAAAACCCATCTGGACATGTTCCTGTGAAACCTGCTCTAGGTCCTGCCTTGGCTGGGGGTTGGAGTAGACCATCTCCAGAGGACCCTTCCAAACTTAATGATTCTGTGATTCTGTGAATACTAAATCCATTGTGCTAGTTAATCTAACACTACTAGTAGCAATTGTTTGTATATATGTCCCTTTCTGTCGCTCTCTTAGAATAAACCAACTGAATTAATTCTTATAACATCTCGCTGTCAAAACCAAAGATTTAGGAATATTTTATAATTCTTGGATTAAGAGCACAATTTCAGCCATGACTTCATGTTAGGACTAGAACTTCCTGCATCCCTTGACAAACGACCCAAACACATAGATAGGGAAGCAACTCCTTTCCTCCCAGTAGATCCATTGCTGCAGACTATTAGTGAAGCAGGATGAGGAAGTGAACTGTGGAGGCCAATTCAGATGCAAGTAGTGGCACCTGGCTCACAAACAATACACAGAGCTCCCTTGTGCAAAAACTCCAGTAACTCTACTTCATGCTTTTAGTGTCACAAGCAATTTCTCAAATGTTGTCCAAAGAATCATTATGAGAATTATAGATGTTTAAACATCACAAAATTTTACCTGACTGCAATTATCCATTCAAGTAAATTGAAAACTTCAATTTGGACACATTGCTGATTTGTTAACCACTATGCAATCTATGCCATGACTTAATTGAAGGACAGTAAGTAACTTACAGGAAAGTTGGATGGGGTGTCAATGATTATTAAGCAGTAAATTGCTCCCATAATAGCAATGATATTTATATGCATATGCTAATACAGTTTTATTTACCACATACAGCTGTTTAGTCTGGCTACAGCCATTTTGATGCATTATTTTCCATCAACCTCTCTAAACCCCTCTCTTTCTAAGCTTCCCCCTGTTGAAGCAAACCATGGAAGGTGATTCTCATAAAATATCCTGTCTCCTCTGTCTCTCTTGTGAAGATGTCTAAATGGAGCTAGTACTTGATGTCAAAAGAGATTATCTTTTCTTTTATGTTGTCCTTAGTTCTAATCAATCTTTGCAACAGCATCTGCTCAGTGTACTTAGAATTTATGTACCTAATTAGAAAATAAGATGAGACAGAATCATTCAAAATCTTATTGGTTTATGGCCAACTTCACTAAGTTTTCTAAGATGAAAGATAAAGTCAGATGTATTTTCTAGCAGAAAAAATCACCGAAGTTTAAACTCTTACTGTGTTTTAAGCTACATAGCTTTCTATGGCTTTTAATCTGAAGAGAAACAAAATGCAGATATATACATGCTAACAAAAAATGTGGTTCTTGAGCCATTTGTTCCTCTGTATAGGAAACACTAATATACTGAAAAAATATTGATGCTTGTATGGCCATGCGTAAAAATAAACCTGTTATTTAGTTGTGGTATTTTATACATTCCTTTTTGCATTGAAGAAAATAATAATGCTTATGATTATAAGCTTATAGCTTAGCTTCCACATTGCTTAATTTCAGAGAAATCATGTTTAAACCTACATGCAGTGCCTTAAAAGGAAGTAGAAGCATCCATTGTTTTTAAAGATGGCAGCTGTTGGTTTGTGAGAAAAAAACTCCAAACATATACAAAGTATAAAGTTATTGTTTTCTTCACTTTTATGCACAACATTAGAATAAAATAGAGTAAGAATAAGGCAAGCTTTTGCAATAAGAAAACAAAGAACAAGCAGAGGAGGATCCTCTCACGGGTCATTGTGGAGAAAACCCAAAGGGCTGCAGGTGGGATGAGTTTTACCTGTTTAGTGCAGAGGTCAAGCAGTTGCAGTTAGTTATTCTGCTTACTCAGATGGAGCAAGGACTTTCTGTAAAGAGAGATAAAAGTCTAAAATTGTTCCACACACTGCACTGTGCCGATTGCCAATCCATTTAGAGTAAAACTCGTGCTTACAGGAAAGTTGTTGAGAGGAGGAACTAAATTCATTTTAGCAGGTTTTCAGTAGAATCCCAGTTTTTCATATGAAGTATTCACCTAGCCACAGTCAGTCTTGTAAAAGTTAGTGATTAGTCACAGAAGAGGCTATCTGAGCACTGATTTTGTTTTGAAGAATATCATGCTGTAAACCATTTGGTTAGCACTAAAACATGTTTGTTAAGGCCTGGAGGCAGGGACTTCTTCCCATTTGCTTTTTATCAAATGTATATCCTTTTCATCCATTCCCATTGCCATAGCAGCAGATGGGAAACAGCTATCTGCTTTTCACATGAATTCTTATATACTTCCAGCCAATAACTATGACAACGTTCCTTCGGTTACAGTGCTGGAGAAACGCTTCCCCTTGGGTTGATTTTCCCTCCTTCAAGGCCAGCCACTACACTGGTCTGATTAAGGAGTGCTGTTGTACAGTACCAACAAACACCCATCACAGGTGGATGCACTGGGTCTCTAAGTCCTCTTTTTCGTTTGTTGCTGTTTAGGCACTACAATAACTATAAAATCGGCACCTTCCTCTTGTGCCAGAGTGTGTCAACGGCATTTGAACTGCACATTCGGCAGTGGGATTGTGGAGGCCATCGCTCTGCCACCGCCTGCAATTGTGGTGTGGCTGCATGAGAAGGGAGTGACATAGTGGTGCTGGACACATGCAATGGCCAATTCCAGGAGAGCAGACCCCAGTTAACCATTAGAAGCACTGAAGCATCACCACATGTCAAAATCCTAAAGTCCTACGGAGGGAGAAAAATAACAGTATGTGTACATTTGAGTACTTTTGTTGTTGTCCTTTAAAAATGTGAGGTTAATATTTCTGAATTACTAATGAAGTCACTACAAAAATATCTACCTGAAGCCACAAGAGTGAGTACAGGGAAATGTACCAAAAAACAAGATGCAGGGAAGATGCTGGTTGAAGTGTTAGTTTAACAAACTGTAAAACAAAATAAATAGCTCTGGAAATTACTCAGAAACATAGCAGAATGCTAGTATTGTTACTCTCAGCAGTACAGCAATCCACTCTCTGTTTATGCTAGGCACTACCCAACTTTACTGCATAAAGCAAATTACTTTGCAGAGTTTATGAGATAAATATTCAAGGAAAGATCAGAGGTAGCAGAATAATGTAGTTTTAGAGAGGAACAGTAAGACAATATTAATCAGATCCAGATAGCACCCCAAAAGCCATGAAAAGGGGCTGCAAATGCACATTTAGTATAATTTCAAATATTTGCCTAAAAAATGTATGGCATGATGCTTTGCATGAGTATCACTTATCCACACTAATCCAGTGAAGTCACTGGAAGAATAAAAGCAGGCTGCACCAACGGTTTTGGTGAGGAGAAGAGCCATAAATTATGACCAAGAAGATAATTTTATCTTAGAGTTGTTATTATCAAGGTTTCTTGCCAGGAAATGTTCTGAATGAAGACAGGTCCACAGTAGAGGCAGAATGATGCAGGGAGTGCCTGTGCTTGGCTGTTCTTGTGATCTGGCTTGGAACAGATATTAGTAAGGCAGTAATTGAATATCTGTCAATTATAGTATAAAGAAAATGCAGGAAGCAAGCTGTCATTTCATTCTGCAACTGAATGCTATATAATTATTCTTTTATTACTAGAATAATCTTAGCAAGCAATCCCTATTCTCATTTACACCTCATATAAGTCTCAGCACAACAAATCATGACATACCCAGGATATAAATCTGAATCCTTCCCTGATATGAATGGGAATGTGTAGGAACTGTGCAGCAACAAACATGATCCCTGATCTGGCCACAGTGCATGCTGCATCCCAATTTGCTCAACATCCAATCTTGCACAGGGGAGCTGGCTCCCCTGTGGCTCCCACGCTTTTTCAGGCTGATGCTTTGAATGGGTAAGTCACTTTCTTTTGTTTGCAAGGTAACAGCTTCCAGCAGCCAGTTACTGTATATCTCTGCAAACTGAGGTCTCACAAAAGCTTCTTTGAAGCCTCAACCAATTGGCAGCATTAAATCCAGGTTGGTTACAGAAAACCTGGGCAGTTTTTAGCTCCTTAGTAGCAGATGGGATGCCTTGCCTGAGGCAGGCTGTGGAGAAGAAAGAGTTATGACTCTCTGAATAACTGAAATAAATCCACATCTAGATATATGAATCCAGACAGCATGGAAGACTGAAGCAGCTAATACAGTCATGATTGCAAAGGTTTTATATGCAGCCCGGTAGGAAATGGTTCTCCCTGTAGTAAAGCGCATAATTAGAAGGCACATATATATCTGAAGAAGGAAATCAGATCCTACGCAGCATTGTGTCAACTGCAGTTCTCCTGCTCTCCCTATTAAACTTTTAAGCTTACTTTGGGAAGCACAGCATACAGCCAAGGTGAAGGTACAGCCGAGGTGGAAATGCAGCCAGGTGGACATGCAGCCAAGACCTTCTGTTGTATTCAAAGAACTTTATTTATTTATATGATAACTTCCATTATTCACCAAGTCAAATATCTTTTTTTAGAGGATGCTTTAAATGTGCTGGTCAAAACACAGAGGACCTGAGTTTAGAACATAATGTCCCCAGCTGTTCTTGCAATCAGTGGCACTTTGCAGCTGAACAAGGAAATCACTCATGGAAAGCTCCTCAGGAAGAACTCTCATGCCTGAAAAGATGACTGGGAAGCTAAAATGGGGAAGATTATTGTTTAGTTCAGCCAAAATGCAAACTGTGGAGTCCAGCACAAAAATACAAATATAAGCTAGCTGCTTCTTCACAAATGTGAATGGATTTGCTGAGGAGGAACATATAAAGGATCAAAAAATCCCCACTGGAATAAAAAAAATCAACTGCCATTATTTGGCTGCATAAATTATACTTAGGCAGGGGTCACTTAGAAAAAGGCAAATAATTATTTTGGTATTATTTTAATGAGATGTTTCCAACTATTTAATGTACTTTTTAAGATTAACTGAAAACATTTAATTTTGGATAAAAAAACCAAATAAGGTTACTTATCAGGATAGAGTGCTCCTGCTCCTGGCCCAGATCAATTTCAAAATAACTTTCATTTTTACCTGTGAAAATGAAGCAAACAAACAAAACCACATTTCAGCTGAACAGATTTTTTTTTCTTTTTCTTTTCCTTTTTCTTTTTTTTTTTTTTGTTATTTTGTTGAGACACCAATCTGAAAAATCCATTATCCACACAGTTACCTCTTTGTCTTAACCTCAAGAGCTTTTTTTTCTTTTAAAGGTCAGTGTAAGTCTACCACAAGTTCTTTAATGAGAAAATTGCTTTATACACTTTAAAACACAATCATTTTCTGGGGAATCCGGCCTTGGAAAATGAAACGATTTTTCAGTGGGAAGAAAGCTGTTTTTCAGACTTGGCAGTTTATCTGAAAGAAATTATTTCTCGGGCAAAGACACAAGGGTGGTCTTATTGTCATGGAAATCACTTCAAAAAATCGCTGGTAACTTACCAGTGGGAAAACTTCAATGGATGTTATTATTAATTTAAAAAGAAAGTACTTGTGCAGTTTCATATTTGTGTAATGCTATCAGCTATCAGTAACATAGAAACTGAAAGCAAGCTAAATAATAGCACAAATAAATATTTATAGTGTATCTAAGTGATCTTAAATTACCTCTGCCATCACCAATGTGATGATATTTTTGTTTATAGAAAGGGACAGTTTTTATTGCATAAAGAGCTTGGTAACAGCTTTAATTCAGTAGGGTTTTTTTCTGCCTTTTCAGATCCTGTTTCCTTCAGGAGCATTTGTTCGAGCTGATGTGAGTGAGTGGAGAATGGGTCTGATGGTGAGGATGCTGGGCAGCGACTTCAACAGCACCAGAGGTTTGTGTGGTCTCTTTGATGGGATCAGCCACAATGACCTGAGCAACATGCCTGAGGAAGACTTCATAGAGGAGTGGAGGTACAAAGCCAGAGAGGATCCCCCATGGGAGATGCTTTGTAGCACTGTTTCAAGGGGTGTTGATAGGTTTATTTTGTTACATACACCCCTAATGACCTGACAGAGAGATCTGCTTAATCTAGAGAGGGAAGCCTGAAGACCCATTGCCACCCTAACAGCATGGAGGCTTAATTTTCAGTCAGCACAATACACATAAGCAGCTACTGAGAGAAATTATATATTTGTAAATGATGTCATGTAAACACCTGTGTTAAGATCCCACTCAGCTGTTAAAAAAAAATGCAGTTCTCATCCATATTAGAAAACGTAGATAACTGACAATAGTGATTAATTAAGAGTTTGGTATTTCTCTTGTCCTTTTATTCCTGAACACTAATTACGGTATGTGAGTATAGATTAAATATTACATTTTAACAAAGTGTGGTAATATATGTACCATGCTAAAACTTACTATCTACTAATGATGACAGTGAGGTTTGAAAACTTGGACTTTCTGAGACAGATGGTCTGGAATCAAAGCCAGGAGTCTGGTGCTCTAACACATCATTGTTCTTGCTCCTTTCCCTTCTCCCTATCCCTGTTCTTAACCCTATCCCAATCCCTATAATTATCTCTAACCCTATCCCTATCCTTATTAGTTTCTATAGCTGAACATTTTCATTCCTGTTGCTGAACAGTAAGTGTTCCTAATAGGTTGACGGTGTAGGTTTGTTTGTGATGTTTTGCAAATAAGTAAAAATAAGGTGTACCACCTTAACATACCTTTTAATCTGTACAGGTGAATTTAGCACAAATTTTCAACTGATTTTTTTTAATAGATTTGTTATAGATTTAATTATAAAAATTCATAAGTACTTATAAATGCATACTTAGAAATATTTAGACCCACTACATTTCAGAAAATAAACAAATGTCTCTACCATATTCTGTTTATATTAAATGGACCTAACTAATGGCAATTTAATGGCAATTTTGACCTGTATTTACAAACTGTACTATTTAGAATACAGTAGCCATCTTTAACATCTTTATGATGTGATTATCAGTGAGAGCTTACTTCTGGAAAGGCAATAGAGAACTAGTTTGCTGCAGGAACCAACCAATTGCTGGCTACACAAAAAAGGGTTAACAAGATCCTTAGAATGATTAGTTCAAGGCAAGTTTGTTGAAAGATTATAAGCCAGAGCACACTATATAGGATTTTACTAGTAAAACATTGAAGAGTTTTCTAGTACTTGGCATATATAATGGAGATACTTCAGGTAAGGCAGTAAAAGCTCCTACTAAGTGAGAACGGCAAGAGAGGTGATGAGTTTCACCTTGCAGTACTCCCAAGGGTGGATTCTCAAGAACCCTCCAGACCCTGGTTAAAAAAAAAAATCAAGCCAGTGAAAAGGCTAAAGCCATCTCCAGAGGAGACTGGACTAGTCTCTGATCTATTCATGGAGAAATGACACAGTAAAAAACAAAACTGAGAGATGATTTTTCTGCTGCTCTTTTTAGTTTCATTTTAAGTAACACTGAAAGCATGTTAGATTTTCTTCAGCATGTGAAGCTAGTCTGAGTGCCCACCATCTGGCAGGTCAACTCTTTTCCTGGCTTCCACCTTTCTCAAGCATCTGCAGGGCTCTGAATGGCACGGATCAATTTTGAAGACCAGGTTTCTAATGAGACTTTTAAACTATAAAACAACATCAGAGCCTCCCAGCCCTTAAATAACATTCAGACAAAGAAGAGCTGAATTTTAAAACATTATTTTAAGTAGGTAAAATAAATTATGCAAATTATTTTTTTAAGTCTTTCAAGAAACCAGCAGGAATGCTATTGATTTTGGAGTCTCTCTCTATGATGACATCCAACTCAGTTTGAAAAACTTGTCTTTAGTTCTTTGTTGATTATGATGGGCAGCTAAGAGGAATGATAGTCTAGCCATATTATGTAGGTGACAGACGGCACATCCGGGCTCACTGAGGTGCTGTCTATATGTGCATGCCTGTGAGGAAGAATGTGGTTTCCAGTGAGTCCATCCTTTCCATACCATACATCCCCATCCTGTTGACCAGGATGGGATGGATGGGAGGTATTTGGCTTCACATGGAAATAACAAAAGAATTTGTTTCAATAAAGTATCAAGAAAAAAGAGCTTCAGTTTACTGAAATTTTCATTTTTGTTTTCAGTTTCTGTCCTGATTCTGGAACAGTTTATGTGATATATATTTACTTATTGTATTATAATTACCATGGGCTCTAGTTTATGTAGTATTCCTTCAAAGTAAGAGTTACTTCTGCCTTAGTTTTGGTTTGCAGTTAGCTCATGACGCGAGTCTGCGCAGCTTCAGCTGCAGATAACACCACCTTGCAGAGCCAGGGGAACAGGGCACGCAGGAGCGCTGACTCAGACACTAACCTGCATTCTCCAAAGGACCAGCACTCACTCAGTCACCAAATGCGTTTTATCATCCTAGACCATAGCAAAGTGCAGAACAGCTTGTGCATTTCTGTGAGCATAAACACCCTCTTGCTGTATCACATTTTGTTCTGCTGTGCTCGCACACTAGGAAAAATGGTTTCATAAATGTCTGGGCTCATGTTTCAGAAGGAGAAATTGGTGAATTTTTCTTGTGTCACTGTGATGTTTTATTTGAAAGTTAGTACATATCAATGGTCAAAATCATATATGCCATTTTCAATGTATTTTGGAAAAATTTGATAAAGGCAATTGCATTTTGTATAAAAGTACTAGTGACTCCAAAATGCTGCCAAATACCTTCACTTTCCTGAAGTATCATCTATCTTCTGGCTCCAAGACAAAATTAATGCCAAATAATTTAAAATTTTTGTGTTATTTCAAATTTGGCTGGAAGTAAAGTGCTGCAAACTATTGAGACAAGAAGCATGTTCTTTGCTATGAAGTTACAGGATTCCTCTTGTGCTGCACAAATAAGATCAATAATTTTACACTCACGAAAATTCTGAAGAAACTTTAATCATGACTGTTTATTCAAACTGAACTCCCTATAAGGTTCATCCATCATTAAAGCTGGACTAAATTAAAAAGAGGAAAAAAAAAGCAATCACTTCACCTTCTTTGATAGTTTAGCCTTATGATTGATAAAAAACTGCTTTGTCAAAAGAAAAACGCAAAGAAAGCTCCACTGGAAAGCAAGAATGAAATGAAATATGCATAAAAATATTTTAGAGGAAAACAAAAAATTTGATTTTCATAAGAAAGCACTTGAAACAAATAAAACTTTTTTTTTTTTTTTATTATTCTCCAAGCAGTACCAAAGTCACACCAGGGACAAATCCAAGGCCTTATTTCATGTATAATAAGAAAAGCATAACCTGCATCTTAAAGGAAGTTCTGCAAAGAGAAGTCANAAAATGAAAAAAAAAAAAATTTTTTTTTTTTTTTTATTATTCTCCAAGCAGTACCAAAGTCACACCAGGGACAAATCCAAGGCCTTATTTCATGTATAATAAGAAAAGCATAACCTGCATCTTAAAGGAAGTTCTGCAAAGAGAAGTCAAACAGCTAGGCAATGCTCCAGCAACGCACTTAAGCATCTGTTACTAGAATGTCCCCATGTAGTGCTTAAAAATGTATAGGACAACTCAAGAAGGGCAGTGCAAAAACAACTAAAGAAAACAGAGATTGAACTTAAGCATTTTCTTAAGTACTTTAGTAGACTGGGAATTTACACATTCCCCAGCCTGAGGGAAAGAAAGTGTACTTGCTATTGTAAACTAATTTGTTGAAAGTTTCCTTCCTCTAATCTCTGTCTATTTTTAAATCAGAACACTTCCAGGAAAGAGTTTATTTGATAAAACTCCAGCCCTTTCTGAGGTGAAGGAAAGAAAAAATTACTGCAGATGTCAGAAGGAGAGCACTAAGTCCAGAAACATGCTGAATGCCTTTCAGACACCCTTCCCACTATCCTTTGGTTGCCATTACGGCCATGTGGATTATAGCTCTGCAGTCCCATATCTAGATGTTACGTCAGAGTTTGTTACTCACTTAGAAATAGAGTCTGCTTTAAAACAAGATGAGAAGCTGTCAACCAAGTCTTTTGATCAATGATATCTGCCTAAATCAGTCCAAAAGCAAGGTAACCCCAAGGACCAATTCAAACCTCTTACACAAAATGTTTCCATAAAAAGAAACAGTTCCATTAACTCTACCAAACCAACAAAAGCCCCAAGGAGAGCAAAAAGGCAAGATGACTATTATGAGTACTCAACCTTTCACCCATTGCATGGCCCAAGCCAGAGAGAGTCAGACAGCTTTGGATATTTCTTCCCAGAGCATTCCTTTGAAGGGGATCAGATGAAGCTCCCACTGTCATGACCCATACCTAATGGCCTAACAGCTGCCAAAGCTCTGGAGATTTGCCACCAAATTCTTGCAAATTCCACCATTGGCTTAGTGTGTGAAGCTCTTCTTGGTAAACAGATAGATGAGGCAATTGATATATGCCTTTCAGATCTGCAGCTCAAAGATGATGTGGCTTCAGTGAGGGCACTGACAGCCCTTTTGGAAAATGAATGTGAAAGAGTACTACTAGGAAACAGAAACAGTGTGCTTCATGTAAAAAACCAGCAAGAAATCCTCACTGTCCTCTGGTGTCCCAATTTTTGTAATGGCAACAGACAATGTATTGAACTGGGATGCCAGTGCTTTGAAGACCACAGCTCCTATGATTGCAGCATTGCCAAAAGTAAGTAAAAAATTCTGTTTGTTCCTACTCTACCCATCTTTACATAGCATTAGAATTATTACGTAGAACACCTGCACAGAGTTGTTTGCTCTTCAAACAGTGCTACCAGGAAGGTATTTGATGAATTAGTAATCAGGTTCTGACCTTGAAGAGAAGATCAAAATATCTGGTTGGCTGGTCCTTCACTTTTTCACCTGAGTAACTTTTTAAAAATGGATTTTACAAGCCCCTTAGCAAATTGGTTTTGCAGAAGTGATTTTCTTTACATCTGATCTATCACTGGCATACTGACAAGCAAGCTTCTGACAAAAAAGAGGGTCCTACTCACCTTGTGGTCAATATTCATGTTAACACTGTATAGATACTTCTTTTTAATCCTGACCAACAGAGAATAAAATTTGAAAATTAATCTGAAACACCTTACTAGTAGAAAAAAAAAACAAACCTGAAAGTAATAAAATGAACAGGTAACATTGTCAAAGCCGTAAAATAGCTACATAAAATAGGACATATTTGAACCTGCAGACCTGATTCTGCAGATTTTTATGTATTATTTTTATAGGGAAGACTATCCCACTAAGTTTGTTTCTTCTTTACAGTTCACCCTGTCAATGGTTAAACCCAAGTCCAGTGCTTGAAACACTGACTTATTTGCTATTGTAGAGAAACACTTACTGACAGTGCTTGAAACTAAGCATATGCACATATGTTAGCATTAATTTCAAAACGTAAGCCCTGCCTCAGCAAACCACATGAGCTTATGCTTGAAGTTACAAAAAGGTACTTAAGGGTCAGCCGTCCAGTTGAGTTCCTGCAGCTTAAGAAGTAATTCAGGTAAACTGAAATAACGAGGTACGCTCTCTTAACCCAAAAGAAATGTGGGGAAAAGCCTTTTTCTACAATGCTTAGAGCATTATTCTGTATTTAGGACAGGTAAACATATCTAGGGTCAGTTACCATAGCTTAACTGAGACATTAAAATCTTCATCCAGCCCCAGGACCTCAGTAACATATCCGATACCCCAGCTGGGATGGAATTACCCACATACTTCTCAATAAGAATATCTTCACTGTGTTGATTTTAAGTGGTTTAAATATACCCCAATGTTTGCTTCTTGTTTAGGTTTGGTTTTTGAGGGGGGTAGAGGGGGGCTGTTTTTTTATTTTGTTGGGTTTTTTTTAATGGCAGGCTAAAACTTGTAAGATCATTTCTTAAGTGCGGGGAAATTAATTCTCTTTCATGGAGAGAACAACTGACACTAGTGACCGGAAAGCAAGTTGAGCAATTTTGCAGTTAATTGTCCAACATACAATTCAATGTTTGACTTCATTTCTCTGTGAAATGCTCAGGTTAGTGGGGTTACTTAGGACAGATTTTTAAATTTTATTTTGCTATGGTTGAAATCCCTCAGATTAAAGGAAAATAACTTCATTATGACCTTTCAAGTAAAAGCTAATGGCACCTTTTCTTCTCTCTGTGATATTAAATATAAATAAGGACAGACTAAAGAGCACAGCCTGAGATTGCACCAGGAGGTGAGAAGTGAAAACAAACATGTATCAGCTATAGCAAAGACACCATAAGCCATTACACTTTTCTACAGCTGAGACAAATGCAATATTTGGTCTTTCCTTGAAATCACTTTTCTTCTGGGAGGCTGGTTTATTAGATTTCATAGTACATCAAATGATTCCCTCTAGTTTTCCAAAGAATCACTGTTATTCCAACTTCCTCCAGCAGACTCCTGCTCCTGCCAGTGCCACTCACCTGGAAAACCACCCCACTACTCCAGCACTCCAATGGTGTCTCCACTGACAGCTGCTCCATGGAGGCTGAGTTTTTAGTGTAAACATCTTAGCCTGGTACCTGGGGAAGCCAGCACAGTGCTGGACCTGCAAAAGAGCAGCACAGTTGCAATTAGGAAAGTATAATTGCTCTTAATGTTTATACTGCTCCATTTGCTGGGAGTGAGTCTGTTAGTGTTGTGACAAAATTAACATTGACAGCTTCAGCAGTTTTCCTAACACAAGGCAGAAGGCCCTTTTCCAAAATTCCCATGCAGTTTTCCCAACATTTCAAGGGCAATGTTTGATTTAAAAAGAAAGTAGCCCTTCTCTCTATCATACTGTGTACAACCCACATTATCTTAGCTGCTGCTAAGGACTTGCTTTTTTTTTTAGCTCACACCTGTAGAATATTTTTTGTGGGTGTAAACTTTAAGTACAAACATTACTTTTTATTTAAAAAACACCTACAGAACACATTAAAAATAACTTCTTGAGGAGAAGAATGCTTTCTGGCTAAGTAAATTGAGCTCACAAAAGAAAGCATTAAATAAAACAGTAGCAGAAGTTGCCATTTTGAACCACCAGTACTTACTATTTTTCTTGAGGAAATGGTAGTGGCATATAACTCTCTAATGTATAGGGTATGTCTTCCGAGGGGTACACCTGACCTGGGGAACATTTAGTATTAATTTTTTCCACCATACTAGGGAAATGAGAGGGAATTAACTTTAATCACTAAAATCCTCTCTGTGAAATATTGATTGATTTCTTTCTAACTGTAATCTATCTACCAGCTTGTACAGGGTAAAACCCTGAACATGGAGCATAGTTCAGAGGTATAGACCCCTCAGTCTACAGAAACTTCTGTGATGTTTTATGCATGGAAATGAGGATCTTGAGGATTTGCTGTTTCCTAAATATATAAAAATACTTAGGCATTTACTGTGTATCACACATCCTAAAGAAAATATTTATACAAAATACTTTACAACCGGTTTTCCATTAAAATGGGGAGTTAGGGGAGAAAACACCTCATTAGCAAATAAAATTATTCAAAAATTTTGCCCACAGACTAACAAAAACAAATAATCTATCAACATTTTTGAGAGGCTCTTTGTTAAAGAAGGGATCCTCCTTCATATAAAAACCCAGGGTTTGCTTGGATGGGTTTGGTTTGCATTGTTTGGATTGTTATTTTTTCTCCCTCAAAATGAAGAGACTAAAAATAAAAAGGATCCATGTCCTGACCAAAGTTACCTAAGATATCATGGTATTTACAAATGGGGGCAATGGGAATCAGAAGAGTTATAAACACTTTCTGTAACATAGGTTCTACAAATGCAAAACATTTCAGATAATATAACCTTCAATCCATAGATTGCTATCGCTTGACTCTTCCCAAAGCACAGTGCCAGAACAGTCCTTGGCTTCTCCATGTGATGGGTGAGTGGGAGGCAGTATGAATTTCCCTCAGTGTCGGTGGTGACAATTTGAAGATTGTCGCCATATGAGTCCCTTTATAGAGAAGGGGAACAACATTGAAAATTAACTTCTCAGCATGTTCACTGGATACTTGCCAATTTACTGAAGACCAGTAATTAATTAGTTAATTATACTAATTTCAGTTCTAAAGATGGGTTTCCCTGAGGGTTATCATCCCTCATATCCTCATGTCCATGCTCTAGTCAGCTCATCCTTGAGTCATCCTTTCACATTCTTGTGGAGGCTTAATCATCTTCAAACAAAGGGGTCAGAACAATCCTATCAAGGCCTTCCATAGTCAAATGGGATTTGCTGAGACAAGCTCAGTTTTCTGTCTCTGACTCCCACTATGGAATGTAATGTTTATGTATGGAATGTAATATAATGTATGGAATGTAATATAATGTATGGAATGTAATATAATGTATGGAATGTAATATAATGTATGGAATGTGTTTGAGACAAGCTCAATGTCCAGGCTCTCACATAGAAATAAGGAGATGATGAAGCATTTGAAGAACAAGCTGACTATATGCAAAATTGAAGAAAAAAAATATTCCTGAAAAATTAAAACCAAGGCAATAACTGTCATGATTAATTTGCAGAACCTTTTCCTGTGTCTTTTGTATAACTGTAGAGAAGCTAAGAGACAACTTCACACAAGTTGATTTCTGCATTAAGTATGAAGGGTGAAAAGTACTGGCACAATCTAGACAGAATCAATGTGATTAACTGTAATGACCTCCATGTATTACAGACTATTTATGAATCTATTTATGAGCAATCTAGAATATTCTTTCCATATATGCAAAAATACGGAATCCATGTATCTATAAAAGTACCCAATCTTGTAATTGCAATGTAGAGCAGATCTATGTGTCCAGCCAGAGGTCAGATCCCCTATAAGGAAAATTAAATCTCAGCTGTGGCATGCCAATCACTCTGACATTATAATACTTAGAAAAGGTCAGCTAGTTCATTTGGTACAGACAAGCAAGAAAAGTATTAGTGTGAGCTTCACCTTTAGCTTTTCTTCATTTTTTTTACATTTATTCATGATATTTTTAAAGATATTTGCTTGGTTTTACATTTCATAGGCAGAGGGTGAACCCCCAAGTATGCATGTCATCTCACTCCTATTTGCAGGGTAAAGCACTACAGTGTGATGCAATAAATATATGCTTCTTAAATGGCAGTTCAAAAGCCTGGAAGTCCTCAGAACTGAAGTCCTGTTGACATCACTAAAGCCAGGATTTCACACCAAAAAGGCCATTAGAGATGAAGAATCAAGATCAATGTCAGAAATAAAGCTATGTTCCAATCAGAACAGCCTAAGCACCCTAACAGCAGCTCAGGCGCCCTGACCTGGCTGGCAGCATGTAGGCAATCAGCACTGTGCAAGCACAGGTGGGATAAGCCTTTGGTCTTTTGTACTAATAAGTAGAGGTTCTGCAGAAAGGGAAGAAAAGGAAGAGAAATTAAGAACTGAATTAGGTTTATGCAGGACATATGAAACTGCTGCCTCTTTCACTTTTGTTTAAAAAGGACAGAAGAAACAGAAGAATGTATCTTGATATTGGAAAAGCTAAGTCTTAAATACCATTGTTAGGGAAAAGTTTTTTCCAGGAGAAGGTTCATGAGTAATGAGTGAACTAGAAGGCAACTTCTTTGACTGGCTATATATTTTCCCATTAACTTGAAAACAAATCTTCATCTAATTTTTTCAGGCTGGAATTATAGATACAAATTAAAACTTCCCCAAGATCAAAAAGGCCATCAACATAATTCAAGTATCTTTTCCAAGATCACCCAACCTCAGATACACTTGCCAGTACATAATAATAGTTTTGACCAGCACACACACACAAAAGTATGGCCATGCAGTATGTTTAGGGATCAGAATACAAACCAAAACATGTTTGGAATAATTTTAAACCAAAACATGTAGAAAGAAAAAACATGGGAAGTGTGGCTTGCAGACAGGCTTATCCTCTGCTCTGCCCAACTCCAATGGGAGCAGTCCAGGTGGCCATAGCTATAATTATCCTCACATGAAAACTGCAATTTGGAGTTGAAAGGCACCTCTGAAATTTGGCAATGCTCCAGAAGCTTAAACTTTCTTAATGTTGCTAAACATTTCATAAACCCTCCTCCCAACACCTGCATAAGGTGCTTAAAATGTCGTTACCATCTGTAATTAAATGCAGAATCCAATTACTGCAGATAGCAAATAAGGTTGGTGCTCACTGTTTGTATATATTGACCATGCTGCTTATAAAAAAAAATATCCTGACTACTAAAGCACACATAGAGGGATGTAATATGCAGATTGTATGAAACTCTAAAGAGCAATTACAAGATAAAAAAGTAATGAGGACAAATTAGTTTCAATGAAATAATGACACTTGAAGTTTAAATTTCTCTGTGGGAAGTTCTGGGAAAAAAAGTAGTCAGCAAAGAAATCAAAGTGAGGAAAAATGATGGTGAGAAGGTGAGAAGTTAATGCTTACCTAACACACTTACAGACATTCCATTTTCATGTTAATAAATTTCAATAGCATTATTAAGAATTTCTGTGAATCCAGCTGCATTTTCAGAACACTGAACCACAACCACACTGGTCCCTCAGACCCATTTGCAACAGCAGTTACGTGAATTACACCCTGTTATTTTTAGAATGACTATATAGACCTTTCTGAATTTATCATACTGCTTTGGGCTGAATCTTGTTCATGTGCTCTAACTAAATAATATTAATTAAAGCACCAACTATTAGAGGTCCTTAGGTGGGGTCTTTGAAACAAAAATGTCTCCCACCTATGGAAGAATAAGCTCAGAGCTTTAACCTGAGCAGTCATGGAAGTTGAGGATGAAATATGTATTCTAGAAGTCTCACCATTTATATAATTTACTTTTAATTTTAATTCCTGTTTCCAAAGACAAAAGACATTTAAAGAAAATATTTGAATTGGTTTGAGATTCTCAGGTGAAAGGGAACAGAGTAATTCAATTCTCTACATCAGATTTTGTATGGCAACATATTCTCTGAAATAAAAAGTTTCTCCCACTATTATCAATTCAATGTTCTTTAAATTCCAGATCGTGGTGCCATAATGATTATTTAAGGACTGTTTGTCAAGTAAATGGATACCTTTTGGCACATGCAGTATATATCTTGTGGACATGATACATCACAACAGCACAGGCAGAACTGCGTCAACAGAAGCTCTCCATGCATGAATTAGACTATACAAAGTAATAAATGCATACTAGACTTTTCAAACATAAAGCAGTTAATTTCTTAAATCACTAGAAAAGAAACATACTACTCACTGCATGTAAAGGGTATACCCTCTGTTTCTGTGACCAGTCTGTGGTGCTGGTGTGACCAGACTTTCAATTACACTTTATATCACCATAAGGGTCCCAGAAATAGTTACCTGAAAATGTGGAATTTCTGTCTGATCCTCTCTCTCTGATCATGTTTTCAAATCCATTTAGATTAGTAAACAAAGAGAAAACACAGGGGGAAACACTTGATATGGTAATGAGGATGCAATACACTCTAACAATTAATTGTATCAATTTTTCAAAATTGGATTCCAAAAGAAGTGACAAACATGCTTGTGAGAACAGCAAACACCATACCTGCTACTGGCATTATTCCTTAAAAAGATTTTTATCTTTTCAAATTGTAAGTCATTGGGCTTAATTTTCCTCTATTATATTAATTCCACTGATTTTGGTGGATGTATTATTAACAAACTCACAGTTATCATTATGTTGATGAAGCTTACCTTATCAAGAAAAAAATAGGTCTCTTTTCACAAATGGTCTTTTCATTTCCCTTTTTTCATATTAATTATTGCCTTTTCCATTTCACAATGTTGGAGTTTTCTATGTAGCCAACTGAGGAAGGTTTGAAAAATTCCTATGCCTGTGCCCACCACGTTCACTTAAGTTAGGGATTGTTCATTTGACAACTGATGGACTCTAAGGGAGGCAGTGTTATTGTATTGAAGTTTAGAAGCTAACTCAACTGCCATCATATACATTTTTCTTCAGTAATAATTCCTGTAAAGCAGGAATACTTGAAGCAGATCTTTATATACTGTTGTGAGATAAAACACTTTAATGTGCTGCTTCCATTCCACTGGAATTGCATTCTTTACATAAAGTTAAAGGTATTAACAATATATTCTTATTTCCTTCAAGCTGACATTAAAGAAATATCACTAAGATAACAATATTTTGTAAAAGAGGTTCCATATGACTTGAAAATGGGAACTTCTCTTTTGAGACCTGCTATCTCCACTTAATATCAAATTTTTCCTTAGCTGACTGGACAACACTGAAAAAAAGGTAGAAAATAAAAAAAAAAAAAAAAGG
>NDXB01005912.1:86185-126578 GCA_002631895.1 Agapornis roseicollis | reverse complement strand
AAAAAAAAAAAAAAAATTTAACTAAAAAAAAAAAAAAAAAAAAAAAAAAAAAAAAAAAAAAAAAAAAAAAAAAAAAGGGGGCAAAAATTTAAAAAAAAATTTTAAAAAAAAAGAAAAACCAAAAGGCAAAAATAACCTACCATACTGTTGCAACATGTGGATGATTTCAGTATGAAATTGAGCCAGTTCATTTCTTGCACACCATGAGTACTTGAAAATTACATCTCATACTCTCCTAGGCCTCACTTCTACAATCTGTACTGGATATTAAATCCTCAAAGCAGAAATCTAGATTCACCCCATGTCAGCTAAGAATCGTAAGAGTAGAATCACAGTAGTATAGAATCACAGAAACATTTAGTTTGGGAAAGACGGTTAAGATCATCATGTCTAACTGCTAACCTAGCACTGCCAAATCCATCACTTAAACCATGTCTTTAAGCACCACATCTACAAATCTTCAAAGTACCTCCAGGGATGGTGACTCCATCACCTCCTGTGGCAGCCTGTTCCAATATTTGACAATCCTTCTGGTGATGAAATTTTTTCTAATATCCAATCTAAACCTCCCCTGGCACAATTTGAAGCCCTTTCCACTTGATTGTTTGTTCCTACTACTTGTTACTTGGGAGAAGACACTGACCCCTACTTCTCTACAACCTCCTTTCAGGTAGTTGCAGAGAGTGATAAGATCTCCCCTGAACCTCCTTTACTCCAGGCTAAATAAAAATCCAGTTCTGTCAGCTGTTCTGGTTCTGGGCCAGCAGATGTGAACATGCAGCTCCTTACATCTTCATCTATAACATGACTGCACCCTGCCCCAGGTGCTACCCTGAGGTTTTTAATCTACCAGTAAAAGTCAAAGTACATTTTTGGCCTATAGGTCACAGAGAGAAAAGAAGGAGGATGTTCTGTCCCAGATTTTGTTATATATACACTTCTAAACATAAATTATTAATGTTCAAACAGATCATACATTTCACAACCTTGTTCACTGCCTGATTTCCCACAGATTTCTCTCCTGCCTCTAACTTGCCCCTCCACAGACATCAGACATCCATCCCAGGTCTCCTCAGCCTCTGCTTTCTCTGGATATCTGCACTTTTTGCCCTTACTCTCACCTTTGTGATATTTCCTAGCTCTTTCCTTTGCTTCTGTCTTTCTCTCCTCTAGCGTTCTACTGAGCTGCTTTCAGCTCTTTTGCTAACGCTTTTCAGGCTCTCCAATATTTCCTTCTCATGTCTCCACCTGTCTGGCCCACATGCATATATGCCTTGTACAGGCCTCTTAACTACCCATCCACTAACAAGGGGAGAGATTAAGAACAGCTGAACCTTGTGTTTCCCCCAGCAAGAGCAGGATCTGTATGAGTGAATACCAGCTACTGACTGTCATAGACTTTTCTGAAGCTAATGTAATTGATATTTCACCTTTCATATTTGCTTGAAACTGCCTAATACACAACAAAACTAGAGGGCAGAGGGAAAGACAAACAGAAAACCACATTAAAAACAAATGCCTAAAACTTCTGCGCTCATTATATGCGATACCTCATTTTAAAACAGTTAGAAGAAAGAATGACAATTTTCAAAAGTGATGTACTGCCTATACTGAGGTCTAAGATCTGAACTCCAGAATTCATTTATTTCAAAAAGAGTCATTATAATTACTTTCATTTTTCATCAGACTTCCTTTCTCTCCTTCTTCTTGTAACACCCCTTGTGGAAAGTAAAAATCTGCATGGGGACTCCAGCACCTCCTCACTGCCACATTGCAGCTGGCCAGAAATAAAGAATAGAGCATTAAATTAAATATGGTCTTCCTCATCGTTGTGCTGTGCATTCCTTCCTTTAGAGTGCTCTCAACTGAAGATGGCTTGACAAGTCCAGTTGAGGTAACAGTAAAAAGCCCACTCGAACAACAGCTCAGTCCCTTCCTTCTTCCCCACCCTCATCAAACTACAGAAAACACAATGTGCACTTCTCTTCCATGAACCTTACACCCCTCTTACCAGAAGAATAAATCTCATTTTCATCCTGATTAACCCACAACATGGCAAATCTTGAGAGATTTAAAGCATACATAGTGATATATTTCTTCCATTTTTACATCAATTTAAAGATATTGTACAAAGTGTTGTCCTGGTTTCAGCTGGGATAGAGTTAATTTTCTTCATACTAGCTAGTACAGTGCTGTGTTTTGGGTTTAGTATGAGAAAAATTTTGATGATACACTGATGTTTTCAGTTACTGTTAAATGGTGTTTATACTAAGACAAGGACTTTTCAGCTTGTCATGCCCTGCCAGTGAGTAGGCAGGGGGTGCACAAGAAGTTGGGAGCAGGCACAGCTGGGACAACTAACCCCAACTGACCAAAGGCATATTCCAGAACATAGCATCATGCTCAGTATAGAAACCAGGAGCAAAGCTATCTTAGGCCACTGCTTGGGAACTGGCTGGGCATTGGTCAACAGTTGGGGAGCAATTGCATTGTGCATCATTTGTTTCATATACATTTTTTTTTAATCGTTATTATTACCATTTTTTTCTCCCTTTTCTATCCCATTAAACTGTCTGTATCTCAACCCACAATTTTCCCCAGTGTTACTCTTCTGACTGGTGTTCCTGCCTGTGGCAGAGGGGTTGGAACTAGATGATCTTTAAGGTCTCTTCATACTGAAACCATTCTATGATCCTGTGATTCTCTATCCCATCCCGCTGGAGGGAGTGAGCAAGCAGCTGCATGGTGCCTAGTTGCCAGCTGTGGTTAAACCATGACAACTGTGTACAGAACGGTTTGAGAAATAAATACAAAACTGTGCTGATACTTTAAGTCATTTCAAAAAGCATTGAGGCTGGGTAATCTTGCCCTGGCCCTGACACAGTGGTGCCATGGTAGTGTCAGGATGCTTATAAAGATGTAAGGAAACCCTCAGGGAAGCATGCAGGGCTCATCAGCAAGGAACCAAGCTGAGAGTGCCTTCCTGGAAGAAGAACGGCTGCAGGAGCATTCTTCTGTGCCTCACTCTTTCCCAGGCTATGAGATTTTACTTCATCCACAAACGCCAGAAAATCTGCAATGGTAATGAAAATGTTCATGCAATCTGAGCTACCTCAGGCCTAGCAGGGCTAACTATTAAAATCTCATGAAAAACACAATGAAGCAATTTTTTTTATTATTTTTATGCACTAACCACAGAAGAAGGCAATTTATCAAAACCATTCACTGCATCTGACTAATAGTTTTGTACATTACAGGAATCCACAAATAACTGATGAATACTGATAAGCTGTAACCCATTTCTCTTCTTGTAAATACTGCAAACCATCCAACAGTGCTGCTAACACTGCTGCAAGAAAATCAATGAAAAAGAAAAATAAAGAAATAAAAGCTTAAAGCATTTCAGAAGTATAAAAAAAGCCTTTTCACTATTTTTCACATTTGTGTTGCTTTCCTTCCTCTCTCTGGAAAACTGTGAGTCATGCAGCTGTGTGGTTGTGGGTTGCAATCTAGTGGGATCACAGTGTTTAAACTGCATTCATCCTACTTACAGATCAAATGGTAGAGCCCTAAAGGAACAGCAAAGTACTGTGAAAGTTATCTACTCTGCTCAGAGCATGTTGCCCCTTGAATCAGAGCTGAACCAATGTACCATTAAAACATTAGGCAACACAGAGCTTCTGTTTTAGATAAGCTACAACTCAGAGAAAACTGATGAACAGTGCTGCTTCGCCAGAGCAGTGGTGATGCGGCACTGGAGAGGAAAAGCTAAGCAGCCCATCCCCACCATGTAACAGGGAAAACAGCTTGCACTACACTGTGCTGGTGAATGACCTGCCTCCAAGGGCTCCTGCTGATGCCCCTGCTATTGTGCTATTCAGGAAACAAGCAGCAAATTTTCTGCTTTGTGTTGTCATCATAGTGGCTTCTCATTGGAACTACAAATATTATCAATAAAAGGATAAAACCATGATCCTGACTGACTGCTATCAAGGCAGGATATTAAAGATCTGAATGTTGCATTATCCATGTGTCGACACAAATATCTGCCCAATTATATTTTTTCTAAAGATTTGAATTATGTGATGCATTGGACTTGCATTTTTACTCTGTAAAAATAACCCCAATATTAAAACAATGAACCATTTTAGATGCTGAATACCTGAAGTACAAAAGAACACAAATGAAATTTTACCTGAGAATCATAAAACATTTTAAGAACAGTAATGGTTGAAATTCAACCTTGCACGGGGGGCAGCACTGGCTGCACATCACTTAAGCCCTATTTAAGACTTCAAAATAGGATTTAGGTGAAACTTCCCTGGTGCATGACATTTGTGCTGACACTGTGCAGAGCTGAGTGCAACCCATTAATGACTTAACCTTTGCAAGCAAGCATCCCATTGAGGATCATTATTTTTACTGCATCCATACCTTTAGGAAATAAAAAAAAGGACTGTCTTTTGCACTGCTGTTTGACATTATGACGAGCCTGGTGGCATGGTCATGTTAGATATTTCCACCTCTCATTGTCATGCTTCTCTGTGCTATGGCATGACACCCCATCCTCTAAGCTGTGCTTCCATCCAGTTACCTGGGTCAGCAGAAGTGTTACCACTGGAGACCTTTTAACACAAAGCTGCAGCTTCAGTTAATTGATTCCATGAGCCATATAATGCTCACTGATACATCTTGCAGTGCTTGGTGCACAGGGCAATTATTCAGTGGAAGTTTGCTGCTTTCCATTTTGACAACCACTGTGCTCTTTTCAAGAGAAATTCACAGGGAAGCAAGGAAGACCCCAAGAAAGAGAATTAAACCAAAATAACCAGGTACACCACCAACAAAATCTCTGATCAACTGGAACGGCACAGCATAGAAGTGTTACTCTCTAAAGCCTTATATCTATTTCTCTCTTTCAGAGCAAGCTTTGGCAATTACAAGCTTAGAAAATGGGGGCCTCTGCAACATCCATGCCTCCCAGTTCACCAGGATTTGGGTGTTTGGCCTTGGCTTCAAAGAGTCACCCAACCTGCACTGCAAGGTCACCAGATTAATTGTAAGCAGCTTCCCAAGGGTTTGTAAAGTACTGATGATACAGTCAAATTTTGACATGTTCATATTAAAATCTTTTACCATGAACTGTGCTAAGTGCCATCATCTCTCATTGCCACAGCAGGGTGCAAATATCTCTAAAACCCACTGCAAATATGTTTGCTCCAAGTGAGGGGAGGTGAACAGCCCCAGCCCTTTCCAGTTCCTTGGAAATGCACAGCTGTGTGTTCTTGCCAATTTTCTCAGTGGGGTTTTGTTTAACTCTTGTTTGGTTCAGCTGCACTGTAGTCCAGTGAAGCCTGAAATCACAATATTATTTCTCATTGTGTGCATCTGGAATCAGTATGCTTGGTTGTTTTCCTAAACATATCTGAATGCTAAGTTTTGTGGTTAAATATAAGGTTTCCGCAACATAGTTACAGAGCTCTTCGTTGCATTTTCTTACTCATACTTCAATACTAATCAGAAGCTTTAATGAGTATTATACACACCTCTTTTGCTAACACTGTAATTTTATTATAAACAACTATACACGGGCAATGCTAGGATTGAATTATTTGGTGTTTCAGCATACTTGTGTTTTCATTAATCTCATAAACCCACCCCATAAAAGACAGCCTGGTTCCCATTCAGTGCTAACATGCAAATGAGGCACAGCTGAGATTCGCCTACTATGCAGCTGGTCTAGATAAGTAGCTGACATCATGTTCAAAGATCAACAAGTGGGATGCTGAGCTCCAGGAGCAAGCACAAAGTTGCTCCACCATGTTACCCTGTCTCATCCCAGCTGCTCATCTCAAGCACAGACCACAGAACTTCTTAAATCATTAGACTGCCTGCATGCATAGAGGAGCATGGCTTGCTTTTTACTGTGGCTACAGTAACGGCATCATCTCTTTTAAATAAACCATCTGGAACTGCCTTATATCATTAATTAGAAATATAAAAATATATTAACAATTTGAATTTCTCTATATGAGCCTTCATTTTCTGCACCTTCCTTCTGTTTTACTGTAGCATCTCAATGGTGAATGGATATCAACAGAACAAGAAACCACAAAAGCAGATTTTCTCAGCTCCAAGGCTGTTGACTGTGAAATTCTGCTCCTGAACTTTACAGAGCCAGAGGCTGTGCACTTTGTGACGCTGATGAACCATTCGCAAGATGGCAAGTGAAAGTAGGAATTTCTTATGTTTCTAAGAAATTATTTAGAAGGAGAAAATCAGTTTTCATGGTAAATTAAAATGCAAAGAACAATTTGCTTCCCTTCAGAAGTGAAAATGCCTGTAAAAATACTAATGTTAATGACATAAAAAAAAAAAACCAACTCACAAACAACTAAAACAGTAGGAGTTAAATACAGGTGTCTTTGTAGGCAATACAGAAGTGCAAATTAAAATAGTTTCTTCAGGTGATCACTTGAGATTGATGCAGTCATACTGACCAATTGTCAATCATTAGTATTTCATTTCTGGAAACCCCAGCTGAAACTCCTGATTAGGCAGCAGGTATAAGACAGATGTGACACCCTTGTAGCAAGACTGATGTGTACCCAGTGCAGGAGCAGAGCACTGTCCAGATCCTGGACAGCAAGTGATGGATGGCACAGCATGAGCAGGGGTGTCTTGGTTTTGGTCTTGAATGGCTGCAGGAAGAGGTGTGTGCAGTACCTACTGCCAGGCAATCTGCTGCAGGTTTAGTGCCTTTTGTTCATAAAATGATACCTGCTTTCTGAATATTTCAGTGCCTTACTGACCCTGTGCCTGCTACCCTTGGTATCACTTTGAGCCCAGATGGTTATTTTCTGCAGCTTGGCTGTTTTTTATAAGACAGGTCATTTAAAGGCTCTACAAGTGAGAAAACTATATTGTTGTTGTAGGAAACTGCAGATGTGCTTTGAAAATTGCAGCATGTTAAATGAAACACGTAAACCACTCACTTAATGGGTGCTACTGCCTGTCTTGCACTCCACAGCTGTCTGTACACCAGAGTGGGATATGTTTTTCTATGCGGCCTAGGGAAACAGAAAGAAGTTTGGTGGTGCTCATTTTCAGTCATTTATTTTAAATAGGTAGGGATTTGTCTTTCAAGAGATTCGTGTGAGATCTCTGTGGGAGCAGACCCTGACCATCAGCTGCTGGGATGGACCTTGGACCTTCCTTCTGGAGAAGGTGCTGTCAGAGAGGGCAGTCCCTCTGCTTCATGCTCCATTTCTCAAAACAGATACTGAACTCTGCCAACTGTGAGATGAAATACTGAAGGAAGGATCTGAGAGGGCAGCCTTGAGTTTCCTGGCCCAAGGGAACATTTTTGCACATGCATGAGGCTGTTTCTCCAGTGTAACCAGCATAGCTTCCTTAAAGATCAGGTGTATTGCAATGCAGTTTGCTCTCAAGTTCCATCCTTTCAGCCTTGAGGAGGTCTGAAAATATTTTTTCTATCTCCCCCTCAAAACAGCTATATAATGTCTTATTCCTTGCACTGAAGTTCAGGAAAACCTCTGCACCTCTAAGCCTTCTTCCCTTTCCCTCTCCTTCAAACCCTGCAGAAAAATAGGTTGATGGCTATGCAGCAAATGTGTAATTAAATCACCTCTGTCCACACGTGAATCCTAATTCTCCTGTGGATCTTTTTGCTTATTGAATTGGGAAGTCCTCAATGTCATAGGCAGCAGAGAGAACAAAATGACAGCGCTTTTCAAGATAAAAAATTATTTGAAACTAATTCCACAGATGTTCAAATATTCATGTTCTGGAAAAATCCTGTTGAGATTTCCTGCAACGTTGATATTCTAGATGGTGTTAACAGATACTTTGAAAACTGTAGGTTAAATAGTTTGCAGATCAAAAATCAAATCAGTTCTTTCTGGAAATATCACTTCTTGATATTTTCAGAATCTCTCCCCACTCCCAAATCAAATTTCAGAGGAATCAGTACATAAATTTCTCATAAGCCTTTTTCACAACTAACACTGGGGGAGTAAGGGCTTGACAAGCTTTTTTCAGTGCTCTTTTATTTTATCTGCTCCTGTATTCATGTTTCAGATTTTGCTTCTTCCTTCCATGACATGCTGCCAAACCTAGATAAGAAAATACACGGAGCTGCACCAGAGTGTTTGGTATAATTAGTTTAGATATCAAAATACAAACTCCTATTTGGACAGCAAATGAGATGGGCTGTCCACAGAGTTGCCTGGGCAAAGAGGTGAAAGAGCTTGGCAGGCACTGATCTAATTTGGGAAGTAGGTCTCTGGCTTATCCTTAAAGTCTTTATAATTTCTTGTATTTGTCAAGAGAAGAAAAAATACTTGTTAAAAAGCAATGAGGCAGAAACTGAATTTGAATTCAGCAAGTTTTTACATCTTTCTTTTTTCATTTACAAACATTCGTACGAGTCAAACTGTATGTATATTATAAGTGATACAAATAGCCAAGATTGTTTCATGATGAATGAAATACTTCAGGCAGAAGTGTCAGACTTTCTGATTCTCCTGATCTTATCGTCTTGATTTCTTATCAAGAAGAAGTGGCTCTTTCTCTCCAGATGATACGTAAGTTCAAGAATCAAGCTACAACTCTAAGCATGTCTTTGGCTTTTAAGGACCAACTGAATTTGTAGAGACGTTTGCTCAGCTTAGGTCTCATTGAAGTATTTGTTCCACTTCACTAAGGTGACTAATGGAAAAGCAATTAAAATAGCTATAATACAACCCAATTCTGAAAACACACCAAAATGGGTAATAATAATGGAATGTAGAAAAAAATACAGATTAAAAAAAAAAAAAATCCAATTGGCCAGAGTTACATTTCACTCACAATGCTCACTTCAGACAATTAGTGCAACTTTCTAGCTTTTTATATTCTTCCCTATCTACCCATTCCTTCATCCATTATTAGTGCACCAGTATTGAGACAACATTGGAAGCTTTGGTAAAAGACTGAAATTGAAAGAAATGTAAATTGCATTAGGAATAACATATTCTTAATGGAGATCTTGCTGCCAATAAGCACTATCTTTCTGAAGAACAGGTCTTGAGGGGGATTGCCTATTGCTTATTTTTTCTGTTAAACTGCAGGGTAAGTTCTTTACTTGTTTTAAAGATTTTTTATCCTTAGTATAACACACAAAGATCTAATATTGCAACTGAATATGATGCCTAGGAAAAAAAGCTATTATTTTTCCTAAAGCTATACCAATGAATTTTACTGAATTTTTAGATCAGTGTAAACTTTCACTTCCTGCACTTTCAGTTATTTTTGTTCAATTTAATAGACATTTTTCTGTGAACTGGGTTTATTAATTTATAAAACAACTTTATATTCTTGACCACGTAAAAGTTCCTTGAAAAGTGATGATCATTTCTCAGCTTTGGGGTAGCAGCAGAGATGGAGGAGGGCTTGGGTGTTTCTTTTATAGCAAGACGACAGGGGAGTACCTGACTGATCCAAAACAAAGGCCTTGTCCAATCTGCTAAACAGTGGCTTTAGTTTGACTATGAGAAATCAAACACCTAAAAAATACTATAAAGAAAGGGCTTTGCTTTCTTGCTGAAGGTCATCAGTGTTTACAGCATGGCTTTTAGCAGTGTTTTGGGGTGCTGTTCAACATTCACACCTCTAAAAAGGTGTAACAAGGCTTTCTCAAAAACTGACCCTTTCCACACTGGTCTCACATATTTTCATTTATATTGTAGAAAAATTAAAATACAAACTCAGTTAACCCTTTCTCCTCGTGTAAGCATTCATATATTAAAACCACCATGCTATATTAAGGCTTTCTAAATCACCTACATGTCCAAGAAACTGTGACTGTGAGCTGGGACAAGAGGTGACTGCTATAATGTACCTTCTTATGGAAATGGGACTATTGCTCTCTGGTATTATCCACCCTAGCACTTTTTTAAGGTTAATTTAAAATCACTTTTTTTTTTCCCCCCGAGGTGTTTACTTACTCATTTGCCATTAGTACAAAATGATCCTTAATTTCAGCCAAAAAAAATCTTAATTTCATTTCACAACTCCTTGAAGGATTGTAGCACTTGAGTACATTTTCCACTGGGTGTTGAAAGAAAAAAAAGAACAAAAACAGGCAACTCAGAAAAAAAACTAACGGCAATGAGAAAAGTTAAATGCCAACTGAGCCAAAATATCTTTTGGTTATTAATGAACAGTTTCCAGTTTGTAGCACTAAACGATTTGTTAGCTTGCAGGACAGTCACTCACAAGTGTTTTAATTTATCTTGCTGGCAAGCATCCAGTTCAAGGGGGCAATGGTATATGCTCCAAATGAGCAGACAGTCTCCATATGGAACATTATTAGTTATTTTGTATCATTTAGATCTCTAATGTTGGCTTCCAGTACAGTAATTCCACAGTGCTGACCCTTTACGATGCAGTCTGCCAGGCCTGCCAATTCCAACCAACCGGACTTTGTAAATTAAAGATAATTTAAAGATCATAATGGTTTAATATGGATTGTTCATCTCTTCCTTAGCCCTCTCCCTCCCTTTGATGTACTGTGTGTAATAACTGCTTTAGAAGAGGAAAATCTATTTCATAGGTCAGCTGCATAGCCTAACTCTTTCCTTTTCTCTCCTTCACATTCTCCTGTCTGTGATTTTTCTTTTCCTCATATTTACGTGGGGTATGAATACCTGATACATCATGCTATATGAAGGATCTTTCTCAAGCAGACACTTCCAGAAAGACCTTGGTCGACTATTTATACTTTGCAGTTTTTAATGGAAGTAAATAAGACTGAGGAGTCTCCCCTGAAAGGCAGCTTAACTTTACTTTTGAAGTGTCTATGCTATTTTACCTCTTCCAGCCTGTTTGGTGAGGGCACCATAAATGGAAGGTATATGATTTCTATACCTATCTCCTGCCTTAGCAAAAGGTATACTAAGATGCATGTTATACTTTTTTTGTCATGTGAAAACACCCTGCTTTCCTACCAAGGCAAGTAATAGGAGGCCACAGGTCTGCATTTTCATAAAATGAAGATTAATCAGGTACATCTTAACTCATTTGTTTACTATTCTCATTAACACTAATGGGAAAATAGATTTTCAGACTTGCACTGATTGCAAGAACATATCAGTTACCAGGATAAAAGGAAAGTTCACATTTTTTCAAATATATCAGTGAATAGAAATTACTTTATAGGCCGATGTTGTGAGTTGACCCTGGCTAGATACCTGGTCCCCACCAAAGCTGCACTTTCACCGCCCTCCTCAGCTGGACAGGGGAGAGAAAATATGACAAAAGGCTGCGGGTTGAAGTAAGGGCAAGGAGTGATCACTCACCAGTTACTGACATGGGCAAAATAGACTCCACTTGGGGAAATTATTTAATTTATTACCAACAAATTAGAGCAGAATAATACACAATAAACACTGCATCTTCAGAACACTTTCTCTCCACCCCTTCTTCCTGGACTTAACTTTACTTCTGAGTTCTACCTCCTTCCCCCACAGTGGCATAGGTGGATGGGGAACAGGTGCTGTGGTCAGTTCATCACACCTTATCTCTGCTGCTCCTTCCTCCTCAGGGGAGGACTCCTCACACTCGTCCCCTGCTCCAGCGTGGAGTCCCTCCCACAAGAGACAGTCCTTCATGGACTTCTCCAACATGAGTCCTTCCCACACGCTGCAGTTCTTCATGAACTGCTCCAGTGTGGGTCCCTTCCATGGGTGCAGCCCTTCAGGAACAGACTGCTCCAGTGTGGGTCCCTTCCATGGGTGCAGCCCTTCAGGAACAGACTGCTCCAGTGTGGGTCCCTTCCATAGTTGCAGTCCTTCAGGAGCAAACTGCTCCAGTGTGGGTCCCTTCCATGGGTACAGTCCTTTAGGAACTCCAGTGTGGGTCTCCTGACAGGTCACAAGTCCAGCAGCAAACCTGCTCCAGCTGGGGCTCCTCTATCCATGGGGCCACAGGTCCTGCCAGGAGCCTGCTCCAGCTTAGGCTTCCCTCAGGGTCACAGCCTGATTCAGGGATCCCCTGCTCCAGCACGGGGCCCTCCCCAAGCTGCAGGTGGAGATCTGCTCCACCATGGACCTCCATGGACCGCAGGGCACAGCCTGCTTCTCCATGGGCTGCACCATGGACCTCCAGGGCTGCAGGAGAATCTCTGCTCTGGTGACTGGAGCAGCTCCTCTGCACTGACCTTTGTGTCTCCAGAGCTGCTGCTCTCACAGGTTCTCACTCTCCCACTGTAATTGCTGTTGTGCAGGTTTTCTTCCCTAACAGTGTTATCCCAGAGGCACTACCACTGTTATTGATGGGCTCAGCCCTGGCTAGCTGTTGGTCTGTCTTGGAGCTGGCTGGCATTGGCTTCCTTGGACATGGGAGAAGCTTCAAGAAGCTTCTCACAGAAGCCATCCTTGTAGCCCTCTGCTACCAAAACCTTGTCATGCAAACCCAATACAGCCCAAATGAGGGCATAGTAATTTAACTTTCAGATTAAAATAATTGTCTCAGAATCATTTCAATTAATGCTAGGGTAGGTTTTTTGTTAAAGGCTTTCTTTATTCTTACATTTTTGAAACTCATAAATATATATATTTTTTTTTTCCTCAATGTGCTGATATTCTCTAGGGATATTAATTTCTATTCCAAGATGCCTGAAGGGACTATTTGAACTAGGTTTCAAATTGCATAAGACCACATTCTAATTACTCCTCTTATACCATTGCTTTGTAATACCTAAATTGCTTTCAGAAAAGGTGTTTCAATTAGGTGACATTTTATATCAAGCTATTTCACATTCTGTGTTCTTTCATGGACCCTATTCTGTACCACACTCATATCAAAAAAGAAAATCTTTTTCATCAGAACATCAAGCCTTTGAAAACAACAATATAATAAAATCTAGTTAACATCCAGATTTTTATGTTGAAGTTCTGTTATGTTCTGTCATGTTGGGGGAATTATGAGAGTCCTTTTTTTCTTTACCTTACCCATTACTCTAAAAGCGGCATAATTTAAAATACTGACTAATATACTTTGCAATAGTAGTTTGAGAAAACTAATAAAGCAGTAGACAGAAAACACACAGCCAGCAGCAGGACACACGTTAGTGTCAGAAAAGCAATGTGTATGCAAAGGAATATTCAAAGGAGGCTTCTCCCCCTTGCTGTCCCACTGTAATGGTGCCATCCCCCATGTTCCCAACAGCACTCCATGTTTTGCTGGGAATTTGCACTGTTGGATAAAGTCCCATCTACAGGTGTGCCCCAACACAGACTGCAAGAAAAAGACACAGGACCTTGTCATGGTGTAGATGTTTAATTACATCTGTTAATTATGTCCCTGTGTTTGCTTCTCAAACAAGTGTCTTCAGCCTATGTGGAAGTCACAGGGCCTCTCTGACACCAGTGGCCACCCGAAGTAGGAGAGGACCAGGTCGGCTTCAAAGGCTGCTGTGCAGACAGTGCACTGCATGAGCCTTTGCTGGGGTGTTCTGCGCAACATAGTCACCATCGATTTGTTTAGCTGTTGTTTACAACTATCTTGTGGAAGCCTAAACTCTAATGCACTTCTTTATTCTGATCTTATATCATTGCTTTTTCATATTTTTACAAAGCACTTAATTAAGTTACCAGAACAGGATTCCAAAATTTCAATCTCACTATCTTTTAGTCTCATGGAGCTCACTTTTGAGGGCTACTTAATAACCAACATATTATTAGTCACAGCTGGGAATAATGATCACATACACCACATAAGTGTGGAAATAGAAATAAAAAAGACTCATATTCTGCTGCAGTCCTCTTCAACAAGCAGCATCACATGGTGCCTAAGCTAAAATATTCAAAGCCACAAGCCAAATATTCAAACTGAAATGGGAAAATTTACATCATGTTTTCTCCCTGTCAGGAGAAAGTAGCTGCATTTAAATTGCTACTATTTTATTGTTTCAAGAGTCAGGTGAGTTTTTTCTGCTCATCTCCAGAAACGATGAACTGCTAATTTCTTATCTTCCTTATTTCTTTTTTTTTCTTGCCCCTACCTCTCATCCAGATTTATTTCCTTTTTTGTCAGGAAAATACTTGTAATACAGATGGACTTTGCTATGGTAAAGAAGAGTCAAGCCCTACCAGTCCTTGTCTTCTCTGTGAACTTGACATTTCGAAGTTCACCTGGTCTATTAATGAAAGTAAGACAGCTCTTCTCTAAGATTTAGAAGCATTTACCTGGGCTTTTATGGCTTGTCTGTGAAATACATGGTTCCTTCATTTGGGTAACGTGAGTCTATCCAGCATAGTGTGAATGGACAGATTGCAATAAGAAGAATTGGGTGCACCAGAAATGCATACTGACCAGAAGCAGACATTACTCCACTGCATACTGTATCTGTGCATGCATCTTGTTCTGGTGGAAACCTGGCAAATCTGAAATTCATAAAACCAACATAATGCCTGGAAATGAAATTTTGATACACCAGTGCCTAAGTCTGTCAGCTAGAGTTGATGGATCCTAAATACCTCTGTTATCATCCCACAGGTACAAATCTTTACGGGAACAATTTGGGGTAAATACTGTTTTTAAAACACTAGTGTGTATTTTTGGTGTCTGGAAGTATTGCTTGCTTTCCCTGAGCCAAATCCTGTGAAATGACCCACAAAAGACCTTGGCTTGGCAGGGAGTCTAAATGATAGGGATCAGCCCCTTATTACCTACACTGCCACAGAACCTAAAGGCTCATTCTGCAACCAGTGGCAGGGGTCATGGAGAAGGCTGCTTTTTAATGCACCTTCTGAACACTGAGGACTTAATGATAGCTTTCTCATGGCTATATCCCCAGTGTAAGTAACAACCATTACTTACTGCATGCTTTAGAGCTAATCCATGTTTCTAGCAGCATTATCCTCAAAGTGCACCTCCCCACTTACATAAGCACAATTGCATCTGGTCTATATAAAGATCACATTACTGCTGCTCTGTAGATTCCTATGTTGGTTCTAGAAAGAGTTTCTTTACAGTTTTAGGTTCTGTAAACACAAGCAAGGTATGTGAGTGACAGGACCAGTTTTCTTTGTTTGCTTGCAGTTTCCTTTAGGGTAACTAAGTCAGCTGGACTCTTCTGGAAGGAGAGAAAGATTGCTCTTGTCCTTGGTGAACAGCTGGGGATGCTCAAGGTACGGCAGCAGAAACAGCAACAGCTGTGTGATAGTGGTTGGAGTCCATAGCTGCAGCTATAGACTGGAAACACTGCTGAGGAGACCAGTGAGCAGACAAGCTTTTCTCAGGGGTGACAGAAAGGCGTTTGAGAAGGACCAGAAAGGACCCAACAGTTTCCAGCAACACAAGAAGCCATAAGCTGTCTGAAGTCAATACTGGAAGCAGGAACACAGTAGGAAGGGAGAGAGTTGTTCATGGGCCCTATTAATTCCTGTTGCAGGGTAGCAACTTTGAACTTTCTGTTTAAAAAATACATGCTTCTAGTTTTTATATCCTAAAAAATCCTGCTTTTGAAATTTAAAACTCCCTGTCATGAGAAGGTGTAGGCAGATCCATCCCAAGTATTGCCTATTAAAAATACCATTGGATGTTACTTGGATGATTAGTTAAAATGCCTATGATAAGCCAGACATTAAGAGCTTGTACACCTGAAAGCTGCATTTTTCCCACCCAGCATATAGTTTAGTCTAATGAGAGATACTACCTGTCACTCACAAACCTTGCTTCCTTTCTGTCCTTCTATTATGCTGGCCACAGCTGTAGCACCTCCAGAGATGAGCTGATCCAGATGGCTATATTGCCAGACTTGTTGCTAATATCGAGACAGTTTGATTTTAAAATTCAGAAAGTGGCTTAAAAGCAAATAACTGCATTTGGTTTGGAATGTGTAAATCTATAAGTGATTGGGAAATCTGAAACAGATCATGGCTCACTTCACAATAATCTCAAAATTTAAAAATACTTAAAGGATTTGTCAGACTTGTTTTCAAAATTGTGAAAAACTTTTTGAAAGTTCTGCAAGAATTGGCATTGTGTATATATATATATGTATGTTCACTGGATGGCAAGGAGATCTCTGTGGAATTAGAAACACTTACAGACTTTCAGAACATCTGATTTTATGTTATTTTGTGTCTACAACTTCTCGTTACCCTTCATCCAGTTAACACCTTTGTGTTTATGTGTAAGTGCATGCCCAGCATCAATATTTCATTGATTACTTTGTGTACAACTTTTATGGGCTCCATGGTATAAGTGCTTGGGAAATAAAAGGTAAATTAATAGATGGAAGCTTTCAACAGTTATGCCAGGACAATCTGCTGGACAAGCATTTTAGAAAGCTCTGATAGCACAGCAGCAAGGAGCAGAGAGACACATTTAAATGCATAATATGAGACATGTTATGCAAAGCAAAACTTGATAAAAGGATATGCACCACAAAAAAAAAAAAAAAAAAAAAAAAAAAAAAAAAAAAAAAAAAAAACAACACCAAAACAAAACCCTAATGATGACTTCCCACAAGCATAATGCAAGGAGAGACACAGTTCTCATGAAATCACATATATAGTTCATAGTTTTAGACCATGACTTAAAACTAATCCTCAGTATTAGAGATGTACTTTAAGTTAAACATAACTACGGTCAAATTACATTGTGAGAAGATTTGTTTAAATATCAATTTATATTGAGGAAAGATGGATTGAGACAGGGGAGGCTTAAGATATGGAGATGAAATTCCCAGCCCTGTACAGAGCTGTTGTCACCTCAGGGTACTCATCCAATTTTACTTTTCCCTGGTTTCCAATTATAAAATGTAATACTTCTCTCTACCTTGCCCTCATATACCTATTCAAATTATAAGTATCTTCAGGTAGCATTTGTCTTCTACTGTAAAAGAGCCTTGTACCATTAGGTTTTTATTTTCACTATGGAAATATTGAATGTAAACACAACCACTAGAAATAACAATGCCAATAGTGACAATATACGCTACTGTCACTAGGGATAAAGAATCTCAACATCACTGATGGATCTCTGCTGGTACTGGAAGGACCTTAAATCCTGGTGAAATTCCCAACTGAATTCAGTCAGACTGCTCTGGCTAAATTACTACTTGTGTAAAGGCAGTAGAGTCTACTCAATGGAGAAGTTACAAAATCCCCCCTTCTCCTTGAGTTACTCATCCAATTAATTTGTCATTCATAATTTTGAGATTTAGTTTACTTATACTTAGATAGAATACTAGAATAAATATATATTTCTTAGAAATACAATTAATTAAAGTTTTAGTAAGAGCTGGGGGACTAAGGAGAGGTTACAGAAGTCATGTTTGGTCACCTTGCACATATCAGATAAAACATGAAAAGTAATCAAAATTCAGCATGGGAGAAAAGTTCAGTATGGGCATGAATACCTCTTGATAAAATCATTTGCTTCCTCTGACATCTGAATTGCTTCCTCTGTTAGTCTCAGGGTACATTCTGTACCTTTTTTTTTGAGATCATCCCTACAAAGACCCATGCTGTGAATCTTTACATGGAAGAAACTGGAATTTATGTAATCATGGTTTCATTTTTGCTGTTTAGACAACCTGCCCCCTGTGTTCCAGGCCCCTTCCAGCCAGCTGCTGACATTTATTGGTGAGAAGTTTGTTCACCAGTTGTTAGCAGTTGATCCAGAAAGGTCAGCTGTGCTATTCGGCTTAGAGGCTGGGCCACAGGACGCCAGGCTCTCTCCTGCTGGCCTTCTTATCTGGAAAGTTGATTCAGAAGAAATGCAGACCTTTGAATTTGCTGTGCTGGATGAATGCAATGCACAGAGAAGATACTCTATTAAGGTAAGAAAAGGAATACTTTAAAGGAAAAACAAAACCAGCCTATCATGTCGCTGCCTCAGTGCAATTGTTGTTATAGCTAATGATTTGTTACTGTCTTGAAAACTAGGACTTCAGCTTTTTCCTCATAAGGGCATAGTATCTAGCACAGCAATAAGGATCAGTTAATGGAATAAATATCTCTGAGAACATAGGAACTATGTACAAGGAACGAGAGTGCTATTTATTGCTGTTTGAAAGAATGCTTTTGAAGAGCCTTTAATGGTTCATTGATCTGCTTAAAATTCACATTCTGCATTTGGTTTGCAGAAAAAAAAGCATATAACAAAAAAGACCAAGCTGTAGCTATAAAAGGGAGATTATAACTCATTTTCAATAATATTTTTGAGGATTTCTTGCTCTTATGTCAGTACTCCATGCTAAGTTTCTTGGCTGAGCTTGTGCATTGCTTTGTCTTTATTGTATAGGCTAACATTAATCCCATGATAGGATGAGCTAATAAAGTGGGATGCAGACTCTTAACGTAAGAACAGTTTTGTGAAGAGAAGATTTGTATTCATGCAGATTCCTACTTTTACTCATTCAAACCACTATCGTCAAAAATACAAATGTGCTGAACCCACACAGCAAAGGGGAAATTGGAATGTAGATATGGTTTTAATGGAAACATTTCAACTAGAGCTATGTTTAACTAGGCGAGATAATAGAGAGGTTTGAATATGTTGAAAAGTCATCCTTGTACATACATAAAATACAACTATGGACCTCTCTTCCCTGAAGAGAAAGACCAGCTAAGGGATGCTGAAATCATGTTCCTGCCTGGGAACCATTTGTAATGTGAAACAGTAAGGAGGGCAGGCAGGCAAAGAAAAGATTTTTCATTTCTTCTTTGAAGAATAAGGAGCTGCACTCAGATACTGCGTAAAAACTGCTGTTATGGCAAATAAGACTTTTTTTTTTCTTATAAGAAGTTAGAAAGTGCAACGTAAATGGTGGGGGGAAAAAAAAATCCCTTTGAAGTCAAGCTTTCAGTTCAGTCAATAATTATGCCGAGTATGAGACCATCTATCTAGACAAAGGAAATAGGTTAGAAATAAGTTTTCACAGCACTAGATAACATGCCTGCATTACAAGTCTGTCCCTTCATAAAGGGTAACAGTGTACTTCTCAGCTGTGATTATCTGAAGGAATCTTACCACAACTCCCTCTTCTCTTCCTCAGGTTGGAGTGAAGCCCTGCAGCTGCCTCAGTGGTGGAATGTGTGTTACCAATATCAAATTCCCCCCAGGCTTTGGTGAATACCTGTTCTTATGTCTAAATGGATTTGATGGAGAATTTTGCCAGGACTGCAAATCAAACGCCTGCAGCAGCGGAACATGGGTGGACAGTGTGGATACCTACTTTTGTAAATGTCCTCCTGGTTTGGGAAGTGACACTTCACTGTTTCCATCTCCAGTTCAAATAGAGATATATTGTGCTACAAGATTTTTTGAGTGCAGCATGACCACAGCTTTCAAATGGACTACATAAGCTTCCTCTTCTGCTCCCATGACTTAGCTTTAGTCAAATAGAAAACGTGCAGCTATCTAATTATCCATGCTCAAGGAAGGGGAAAGTACCTAAAGCTCTGTAGTACTGAAATGACCACTCAAGGAGTCTGTGAACCTCACCAATCTAGTTCCATGTGCTTATTTCCCATGTATTTGTGTATCCATGAGATGAGCTAGGAGTGGAAGATAAAACAGGCAGCTATCATGCAATTTACAGGCAGCTTCACCACACTCATCTGTGAATGATTCACACGTGAAAAAGCACTTGTGAACAGCATGCAAACAATGACTTCCCTGAGCTCTGCATACTGGAACCAGTGAAGCCAGCCATTAGACCCTCTGCTGCATTAAGCTTCTAGAGTTTGGCTAAGCTGAGTCACTGTTGGGTCTTGCCCACCAGTGCCTCCAGGCAGGCATGCAAGTTCCTGCTGCTCAACACACCACTCACTTCCAACATAACAGATTTTCACATTGCCTTAAACATGCCTTCAACTTAGCTTTCACAGAAATTGTATTTTCATTTCCAGTTTAGTTCTTCAGGAGGTACAAGGTAAATCTGAACATACAGGACTTGAACAGGATTTCTAAAGCTGGCTCTTGCTCAGCTTTGCAAAGGGACAGTTAAAATAATACTCACTCTCCCAAGTCACTGTGCAGTCATTAGAAAGTTAAGATATTGTGTTACTGCCCATTCAAATTAGTCTTTTGCAAATGAAAAGTGCTAACTGAAACTGTGTTGGGACATCTGATCAGAGGATCAGAACCCTTTCAAAAGTGGAGTAGGAGAAAAAAATACCTTAAGCTGAGCTCAGATTTCAGTCCCTGAACCTGTCAAAACCCCCACGCGGTTCACACCCAGAAGCATGAATGAATTAATGAGACCAATAACGTTGACTGCTGTGTGGTGCTATAGGTTTGAAAAAACAAGTAGAAGTAACATCAAATGCACATAATTATTACTGCTTACAGTGTGTTTATAGAGAAGAAACTCAATTTTAAAGAAAAGCAATGAACAGATTTTACCCGGTGGGCTCATGCAGGCAGGCAGCAAGGTACCGTACTTTTCAGCAGTTCATTATACCTTTTTTGTTTTGGTTGTGTGGGATGGCAAGTCCAGATTTCATTAACTATAAAAGTCCAGCAGAAATTCAAAGTAAAAATAAATCAGAAGTGGAAGCTCAGTAAAATATCCTAAAAGCTTTGTGACATCTAGGTGGTGTTAAGATCAGGTAATGCTACCAAATAGCCAAAGCCTCCTGCTATCCAATGCTATCTTTATGCCACCAGAGACTTTACTGATGCAAGAACACACAAGCCTAAGCATGGAGAATAAATTTAGAAAATGAAAGTTTGATCAAAATATAAAAATCCCCAAACCAAACAAATATATGCACAATGTCCTGAATCCCCCTGGAAATAACATTCCTATGAGCACAGGGAAGTCTGGGAACATTTTAGGCTGTATTTGGTTAAACACTGGAGATCTACAATGAGAACAATTATTCACAGCTTGTAAGGAGATGGATTAAAAGAATAAAACGCAATATAATTTTGTGAGTTAATAACTTAAGTAGATCTGTTCCTGTTCTTTGATACCAGTTTCACACTGTTGCCCTTCTCACTGCACATTGATGGAGTGAAATCAAGCTCTATTATTCCATATAAAACATTCTGCCATAATTGCAGTGCAGTGTTTATAAATTCACACAGAACATATCCTGAGATCTGGTTCTCACTGTTATGCAAACAAAGTGTTGTTAAATTTATAACATGTTTGAAAGCAACATACAGCTAACTCTAGAAACAAGGGTATAGGACACCTTGATTGCCAGAGAATAACTTGGTGCTCCTGAACCCTTAATTTTTGCCAGTTTAAATAAAAATGCACTGGTTTTTGTTTGTTTGGTTTTTTTTTTTTTGTTCTTCTTTGGCCCAAAATGCTAAAATACAAGCAACATCAATAAAAAAAAATATATGATTGAGTGAAACAGGAATACATCTGAAAATTTTAATAGCAGGTGAAAAATTATAAGCAAGTGGAACTGAAAGCTGATGGGAAGTAGATGATTTTACTTCAGGGCAGCTTCTGTGACAACAATAAAAGCTCATCCTTGATGCCTCAATTCCTCAGAAAACCATCAATAATCTAATGAGAAGGCAATGCTATACTACTCAAGTGACAGCACCACTTCACCATCAAATCTTTACAAATGATAGTGAACAGGTAGTAGAAACAAGATGTTAACTCTTTTGAGAGCTTCCCGAACACTGCTGCAGGAGAAGTGGCAGCGTAGGGAACACTGTGTTGCTAAGTGGTGGCAATTCAGGTGCATTGGTGTACCTCAGGCAACGTAAGGGTATAATATAGAAATGGGAACACAGCAGGGAGAGAAGCCATTGGAAAATCTGAGAAGGATGACTCCAGAATTATAGCTACTTTAAATTTCTGCAGAGACTTATATGCATTTATCTCATCAAGTGTTCAAAACTCATTTTTCTTCAACACTGTTAAGACAAGAAATCCGGTTGTTTCTTCTTTTGGCCACTGAAAGCCAGAACATCACCCACATGAGAACAGAACTCATCCTCAGAAAGTGTATCTCAATCAAAAACCCATTATTTCTTTCCCCAATACCAGTGAGGTATTCAGAACAACTTAGCTTGATATGGCACCAATAAAGGGATGCAGGTTTTGCACTGCTGTTCTTTTTTTTTTCCCACAAGAAAAAATAGTCATGAGAGGGTGATGTCACTCACTTTTTTAGGCAGCTCAATCAATAGAGAATTCAATTCGATTTTTTTGAATGGAGATGCTATTTTAACTTGAAAAGAGCAGTGGAAGCTATCTGGAATGCTGAAGCAATGAGAGATTATGTTGTAGGAGATGAATAATAATGCTCTGTTATTATCATCCTGTAATTCATTTCACTGTGACAAATTTCTTTTTTGAAGAAAAAAAAAAACATATTCTTTTATCCTTAGATCTCCTTTCATGATAAAGTTGGATATCTGATTGTACCTTGTGGTATGTCCTGAAGCACACACCTAGGCTCTCCAGAAGGTGTCCCAGTCTCCTTGGGTATTCCTACAGGGACAAAGGGCAGGCCTTAACAGAAGCCATATGGATTGGTTTGCACATTGCTATCAGGGCTGCATATTCTGGTAACCAGATATAGCTAGACAAGTTTTCTTAATTGCACAGAGACAGCAGCACATATTCCTGAAGCCTGAAGGAGTTTTTAACAACTTCATACATGATTACTCTGCATCATTTGCTGTTCAGATATTAATTTTAACTTTTGGGCCACCTTCCCCTATAGGTATCTGTTAAATCATCCAGAGTTGTGAATCTGAATATCAGTTGCTTCAAGGGATTTTTAAAACCCTATTTCCCAAATCAGCAATACTCTAGACACATCGTTTTGGGTTCAGATCCTATAGCAGCTTATCTTATGTACACCAGCAGTGTGACTCAGAGACATTGTGAGAATGTTTCTTCAAATTTTAATTTTAAGTAGAAAAAAATTATTTTATAAAAAATCTGATCATTTTGCAAAGTTTAATTTCAGTCAGACTCTACCAGGCTGTTTTACAATAAGCTACTGGTTATACAAATTAAAATGAATTAGTCATAGAAATGGAAAGTACAATAAGTCAGTACAAGGTTCTTCCAACCCTAAAGCCAAAATGGTGCCATTCACTGGCTTCTTCAGTATATGACAAAGATCTCACGTAACAGGACACCAAAAGCAGCAGCAAAGATGGCAAATGCAGGGGAAATAATTTATCTAACATGCTTAGCTTTCTACAAGCAACCCTCTCCAATTCTGATGCCAATAACAACAGTAATAAACAGTGTGATAAAGGCAGGTTTAAATGAGACAGTGGGGAATTTGGCTCTAACGTGAGTGACATACCCTGTAATGAGTTTACAGCTGAGAAGCAATCCTTAGTGTGTTTCAACATTTGAGCTGAGGAATAAACAGGGAATCTTTCCTGATTATTAACCTCCCTTTGTTTTACCACAGGGCTTACTTGTCAGGAAGACAGGAATGAATGTGAAGAGAGTCTTTGTTTTCCTGCAGTGTCTTGTACGAATACGTTTGGATCATATATGCATGTGGAATTTGCCCCAGTGGGACGGAGGGAAATGGCAAAACTTGCAAATGTAAGTGTTTTCATGATTTGTTTTAATAGATGAGGGGAAAAATGGGTTCAGTTCTACTCCTATTATCTTTAATTGAGTACTTTGCCACTTCCTTCAAACACAGATCTTTAAATATACAAAGCAGACTATTGTCATGCTATATTAATATGGGTAATTGCTAAATGGCCTCTGCTATTTTTCACTACAGTTTAGTTTCATTTTGGTTAGAATGGACATCACAGATGTTCCAGATGCCAGCTAGATAATTTGCCAAGGACATTCTCTGTGTTTTCCATTGTTTCACTCCGGAATATACTATTCACTAACAAGTATTTGGGGAATGCCCCCCGAACTACCTTTGTTTTGGGCGAATGCCGTGTAAGCAGCATGTAGGGTAAGAGGGTCCATGTTCAAATCCTCCACAAGCTTTCACCTATATCCAAAGTGTGCTTTCGTTAGAGCACACAGTACACAGCTGCTGATCTCATGCTTGGCATAAAATCATGACACAGGTCCCAACTAGCGAAGGAAATGGCCAGGAACACTTTTAGACTTATTCAGTACTTGGGAGCAACAGACTCTTTGGAAGGGAGACTCTGTACTCTGATAAAACCTTCCCAGTACACAAGATGTGACCAACTCACACTCTGCTTCTTTCAGTCATATACAAATAAGCCTTGTCCAAGAACATTTTGTCGGACAGAAGGAGAGAAATCAACATTTGCAGTGTTTTGCATTATTTTGTTGGTGTTTCCAAAGAAATCTGGTAAGCCAAAGACACAGATATTAACTCTGCAGATATTAACTTTTTCTCATATTGGATACCGAAAGAAAAAAAAAGCAAACCAAAAAAGACAGATGTAGAAAGACTCAGTTGAACCTGCAGGATTCCGGCACCAGCAGGACTGCTTTTGCCAGACTGACCAAATTTTCCCTTAATCATATTGCCAAAAGTTTGTGCTGAATGTATTCTTTGCTGTATTATTTGGCCACATTGATTATTCACTAATGCCTGTTTTTGTAGCTAATTTGACTAGTGAAGGAAGGATGTACAAAATAATGCCCTTTTAAAAAATATATCAGAAAATTAATTTCTTCCTTTGCATTTTTTTTTAATTACAGAAAGTTTTCTCTATTTGCAAAATACACATTAGAAGGAATAAACCTGAGGCCTTCCTTGTCCACCTGAAGAGAAGTCATTCATTGTGGTTCTGATATACAGAATTAACATAACTACTCATACTTCCCTTGCTTATGCAAATATAAAGGCTTCTGTGAGGAAGGAGGAGAAAACTTAAGTAACTTTATAGCTCTTAATGTGAGCCATATCTCATTACATTGTTTAATATATGTAAGAAGTCTCAGGCTTTATTAAGAGTACAGAATATCCAAGAGACCAAATAGTTGTTTAACTAAACCATGCACAACACTCTTTCAGACAGAAGCTTTCAAGGACAGGCAGGAATCAGAGCACAGGTCCCAGCGTGTAGTATGCAGTCTTCACCCATGTAATGATACTCTCTAATACATGGGAACCTGATGCCTCCTTCGTGCCCTTAGCTCAGTAAAAGATCACCCTGCATATTAAGCTTGTCTCCCAAAAAAGTAAAGTTCAGTGACTTTGGGCATAGTAATTTTTTATATATTTGTGTTGAAGCTTTGCTGTGTGTCAGCAGCTGACTCACCTGATTTGTCTTTATTTGCTTGATGGTTGGCTTCCAGAACAAACTTATGTCAGGTTATCTGATTTGCTGTTACTGTTGCTTTTTATCATCAATCACAGCTAAGCTCTAACATCTTGTTTCCTTGTCTCCATGCTTTCTTTTCACTGCTGTGCTTGCTGCTGACATTACAAAAGCTTTAAGCATTGAAAAAGGCAATGGCAAAGGTGACTTCAACAAGACTGTGATTAAGCAGCCACTGCAACTCTTAGAAGCAAAGGATTCTCTTGTAATTAAGACTTTTAACATAAGTGATAGATCTGGTATGTATACAAGGATATGAACTATTTTTTTAATTTGCTGTTTATAGTGTATCATAGAAATATAGAGTTAAAAATAAAAAAAAAACCTTAATTACATCAGTCCATGGAATACTGCTTAACACTGTTATGTGGAAGGGAGACATTACAGCAGTAGTAGAGTGGTCAAGCTTAATTAGAAATTGCATCGCTTCTGAAGTAGAACAAAATCACTCTAAATCTGAGTAATCAATGGAAAACAAGATGAGAAGAATGACAACTTATGCCAGTTTGCCATAACCAAGTGATGCTGACATTTTATTTCTGTATTTGATGGACCCAGTCCACTGGATTGAGACTAAGTTTGGTGCGTAATTGAAGATGGATTCTTGAAATACAAATTTGACTGTGGCAGTTTCCCAGAGGTGGAGCACTACAGCACTCTCAAACATTGGCACTGTTCTTATGAGTGTTGCATGTTTAGTTGATTTTCTAGTGAAAGCAGGGAGCAGAAAAATTGAGACTGCACATATCTGTTGTGTAGGGGCATATGTAAAAGCAAAGATTATATTTCTCTCACTCCTTTTTTCCTATCTGTACCAGGCCAGCCATCACCTAGCCAGAACTTGCCTCTTGCAGGTATCCATCATAATGTTGTAGATCAGGTGCAAGATGAAAATTCTTGAGAATCGTAATGGAGACCTCACTGGAGGCAAATAAAAAAGATCTATAACCATCATTAAGATTTTATTCATCATCTGTTCTCTGTCTTGACACTATTAAATACTTCACAGGCAGTTCATATACACTTGCTATTCAGTGACATCATAAGTGATAAAATATACTATCAGAGTGTTAACTTCTGCACGTAGTTCTAAGATAATTAACACAATCTTCTGTCATACAAGATTTGACACATTAAGGATGTTTTCTAGATTAGAAACATAAGTATTTGACAGTGTGTTTTTAAAGGTAGGTATACATGCCATAAGTTTTGATGATTACTTTCCAATTTTAAAAGACCGAAAGGATGTTGAATAATACAATTTCTCACTCAGTTAATCTTTCACTTATGCTGAAAATTACAGTTTCTATATTATCCATGGTAAATGCCAAACAACTTTGAGTAATTAACTTGAAAACATGTAATTAGAGAACTAATAAATCTTGCTTTAATGAGAAACAGCTGTTCTGTTACACTGTGCCTACAGGACATTCTCATGTTTGGCTCAAGGTTTGGGAACATTTTGCATTAATTAGACTTTCATATAATAAAAGCAGTTACAAAGCTTTAGCTGGACTCAGGCAGTCACTGTTTAATTTTACACAAAATAAGAAATGAAAAATAAACATGCTTGAACTTCCTTCTCTTTTAGGTCATTCAGCACAACTATCACATATTACTACCTGTGCCAACAGGCCATGTTTTCCTGGAGTATTATGCTTTGATTGAAAACCCCCTTACATTGGCTATGTCTGCAGACAATGTCCAGCTGGGTTTTTTGGAAATGGTTGAACCTGTACCAAAGTCCCCAGGCCAGGTACTTTCTCATTTTTAGAAAATTAAAAAGGTTTTGCATACAAAGGTTGTAAGAAAATACGAACTAACATGGCATTACAACATAGTATATTTTATAGTCAAACATTGAAGGCTTTCTTCTTTCACTCTTACCTGACAGGCAGTTGGAAGGTCTTATTTCAGTAATACTTGACTCTGAGAGTCAAAATTCAATAGATTAACCATGTCATTTGCCACTAGGGAGTAGATAGTATGAATGGCTACATCCACTTCTGCCACAGCATTTGCATAGGATTTCAAAACACGAGTATCACCCTGCTTTCCTTCTTTCCTAATTCTTTTGCTGCAAGGCATTTTTTCCCCAAAGTGACCTGTGAAGATGATAATAAACAAACTGTCATGCAAGGACAACTATACCACTAAAGGCAACAGATAATTAAAGCATTTCTACAGTATTGTTCATAGCCTGAGCAATAATCTTCCTTAGGGAGCTCTGAAACTCAGCTAGTCCCATTAATCTCTGAGGACTGATCATTAGAAGAGGTCTTCTGCTGCGACAAAGAAAAGAAGGGTGCTGACCTCAGGCAGAAAGTGGCAATGTCATAGCAACCACCAATCAGTCACCTGATCCTGGTCTCTTGCAATGAAATTCTCATAATTCAGTGTATGGGACAGTCTGGATGGTTATCCCCTTTTTACTGCATAGAGTGATTTGCATAGAGAATTCATGTATATTCCTTAATAACAGTAGCTACTAGATCAGATTCCTTGGTTTTCACCTAAATCTTTTTCTTAAATATTTAAGACAGACTGGCTTGAAACCTCTCAAATTGTTCTCCAACTTGCTACACTTGACAAACCCACCTTTACTTTCCATTCTGTGTCCAAATCAATGACTGCTCCCTTGGTGTTATTTTTTAATGCATGCTATCAAAGAAGAAGTAATTTTACTGCTTAGTGTAGGTATCATCCAATCTCTTTGAACTATAAATTGATTTTAGCCAGTTCTCTGAATCTAAAGGTCACAAAAATAAACCAAACATTTTTCTTTCTCTAGCAATGAGGACAAAGTATTACAAAGTCTGTCAGAGTCACTAAGTCAGCTATCAACTCTTCTGTAACTTGGTGGAGCTGTAAAAGCAGTTGAGAAATAAAAATAAGTCATTGTTCGTATAAATAAACTAATATTTCTGTTCTTGCCCAAAGCTACACCTTGTAATTAATGGGATAATGGAATATGCGTTGAACACCCTAAAGGGCATTTAGCTGTAGGTATTGGTACAGTAAATCAGACAAACTTACATCATGCTTATATAAACATTAACCAATAAATTTGTTTATGTTCTAAAAAAGGGAAGCGTAGGCAGTAGTTGCCATTTACTGTGATTCACAGTGTCATACACAGCTCCAGGCAAGTTTTAAGAAATATCCCAAGTATCAGGATCTGAAAATAATACATGCTTCTTCCAAAAGTGAGCAGCGTATCAGAGGCTGGGGGTTTGGTTTTCCTTTCAAATATGCAAACTGAGTCCAGGACTTCATGCTGCAAATGTAGCCATGCCACCAGTTTGAGCATTTTGGGGAGAAAATGAAGAGGATTTTTTGTTGTTCTTCCATCAGAACCGTATATTCACTCACATGTATTATATCACAATATAAATGATGAGAATCCTGTGCCTCAAGATGAAACTAGAGTAGTCATTTGTTTTAATATTTAGAAATTAAAGCAATTGTTGCAGCTGTATGAGTGTCCTAATTTATGACCAAAATGATCAGTGTAGCTTTTACTCATGTGCTTTGCTCGTTGAAGTATTGTGTAGCATCAATGATTAAAAGAATGGATTTTCAATTAAATTTATGTACAGTTATGGATTATGATTATTGTTAAATTCTCCCTGTTAGAATAATAGCTTCTCTCCCTTGTAACTTATGCTATCAGTCTAGAAATTTAAACAGAACAAATTTCTTTCAGCTTACTATGGTTCTTGTGAAAATACTAAGATTATGTGCCACTTCTTTCTAACGCCAGTAATTTTAATTTGAAAATACTCTTGATAATCCCTATTTTGTACTTTTATTGGCTACTTTTGTCCTGAAGTTATACTCAATTGTTGTGATTTAAGGATTAAAGGATAAGTATTTTTCCATAAAGAAGCAACAAAATACTGAGCAGAAAATATATGCCAGAAAATAACTGTTTACTATATGTTAGATGAGCTGCATGCAGAAGTCCTTTAATTTTGATTTATAATCAGCAAAGTACCATTTCCTTGTCACTGATATGTGACAGGTATTAATTTTTTGATGTAGTTGACTTACTGCAAACCATGTAACTCCACAAATAAGTTTCTAGGCTGTATTTACCTGCTCTGCCAAGAAAGCAGGGCCTCATTCTATTCTCCTTTATGTGCTTTACCTGGTTTATATCAGTAGTCTGTACTGTTTAAATTAACCAGACTTAGTTGCAATTGTTCTTGAAGTACATCAGGTTAGTCTTAAGGAAAAACATTATCAGTATCAAAGCAGGTATGGAGTTTGATATATAAATGGAAATTATTTTTAAAAACACATTCTTGTATCAGAAACAAAAACAAAACAAAACAAAAAAACTATTTCTCTTTCTTCAAAATCCACAAAGTCCCTTAATTTTGCTGGAATTCCAATGAAGAGGAAAGTCTAAGGACTTTAAAGCTGTCCAAGCTTCCCTGGGCACATTTCACATTTGTATAAATATCTGTTACCTTTTTGTTAGAAGAGGCAGATCTATTAAATCAAACCATACAGTATCATTGGTCATATTCTTGGCACAAAGAAAATGAATATATCCTAATGGGAGATGCTGGTAATGTTACTGCACGTTGTAATATTAGCTTTCATCAGACACTACTGGTATCTCTCTAAACTAGTTTCATCACTCACAGTCACAGAGATACCCATCTCTTTGCACTTCCTTTAGCAGATTAGAAAGGTTGATGTCATCACAAAAGATTTTTTTTTTCCTATTAGTAAATCAGCAATTTTACTGGACAAAGCAGTGCCACATCCATCACCGATAAATGATTGTTTGTTCAGAGCCAGCTCTTTCTGCCTTTCCTGGTTTAGGGAGCCAAAGATCAAGGGAGAGATTATTTTATGATCTCTGTAATAGAGTTCTGCTTTTCCATTCTGAAAACCACTGCTAGCTCTCCTGCCATAGCAGTTAATTTGCAGTGTTGAAGACATCTGACACTTGATATGTTTTTGTGTATGCCAGCTATTTGTTATGTTTATGTACTTTATGTTTTACACTACTCCAGTATCGGCATTGTGCTTTTGAATTCACTTTGATTTTACATCAGAGAGATCTCTCTGACCTTCTTATTTGCACCACCAGATCAACAATAAGGTGTGGATTTAAAAGGAAAATAAAATTAAAATATTAGATTTAAAAGAATGTGTGTGTTTAAACACATAGTGCTCAGTCTAACACCAGAGAAACATAATAGTTTTAAGTTTTACACTCTTGAGTTTTAACTTTGAAATCACTACTATCATTACTGGCACTCATCATCGATCACTGTCCATGACCAAGAAATAAATCCATTAAGAGCTTTGGTCACCAACCCAAGGTTTCATCTCTGGGTCTAACTGCAGCAGTAGGGACCTTTTACTGCTAGAACCAATAAAATGATTTTGCTTCAGGAAATGACTGAAGAACATAATGGTCTCCTTTCATCTCTTATCTAACAGAATGGGTAAATTTGCATTAAAAAGATCAAGGCCCAGATTCCTGTCTCACACCAATGTAAATCGTAAGCAATTCCATTAAATAAATAGCATTACCCTGATAGAGCAAGTCAAGCACTGTTCCTGGAAGACACATCTTAAAATCTGTTAAAACAGGCACATTACACACAGAACCTTTAAATACAAAATCTGTATATACTAATAGGTGTAGATAGAATGCATACACTTTTCAGCATTCAGAGGGTGTTTTGCAATGAGTAACTAACCAGCCTTGACATCACCTATGCAGTGAGTTTCAAAGCCTACTTGAAGGCAGGAATATTTTGATGTGCAATCATTGCCTATGAAGTTGTCTGAGATCCTTACAAAGAAGGCATAACAGAACTACTAAATAAATAGCAAATAATACTCTGATTTGCCTCTGTGTTGTAAATACCTTCCAGTTATTCTTGTGGGCTCCAAAACAGGGAAGCATTGCATCCCAATGCTGTGCCTTCCAGACCTGACTCAAACCATCAAAACTCTGCTCACAGTTCATTTCTGGAATTTATGCTGGAAGTTGGCAATCCCTTTCGTAAACTGTTTAAGTGTTTCTAGATTGTGTATTTCAGGACAAAATGTACATTTTTTCCAGGCTGACCAGTTATGATGTAAGGACATCTCCTTCAAGGGGTATGTGATGAAATGGCGTCTGAAGTGGGGTTAGAAATGCCACACAAAGACATTCTATATAAATTAGGTCTCATGAAAGACAGTTTTGCAAATGGTACACCAGTAATCTTTGCATGAGGCTGGGATCAGCCTCTCATTTTGAACATAAGCTGTGACCCTTTCCTGCCCTCTGAGTTTGTAATTGCCACTGAATATCCACTCATGTACTTGTCAAGATAGAAAGGGAACCTGATAGTCCTTCCAATGGCTTCTCCTCCTTAGGGATACCTAATAAAATATTAAGTATTTTCAGAAAAATATCAACAGAAGCCTGTAGTGTATATACTATGACCCAAACATAACAACTAAAGTAAGCACAGTGGGAAGAATATGTTTACATAATTTTAAAGATAAATGGTTTCCAGCTTCACTGATCCATATACTCTGTCAATCCAGAATTTGTTAAGTGCTTCCAATAGAGATGATATATTTAGGAAATTATGTAGCTCAGCAATAGAAGACCAATGAAGCCCAAGCCATAAAACCACTAGGGAAGAGTACCCAGCTATGTGCCATGAATAATATTTACACTCAATCAGAACATCAAGAACAGATTACATTTCTCTCCTACCAAGAATGTGCCACCTTTTGCTTAAGCAATCACTGTGCCATCATGACTTTTAAGTGATAATAACAACTCAATCTCCAACAAATAATCTATGGAGAATACAGGCCCTGTAGTTTTTTACACTGACAGAATAGAGAGCAAGATTATCTCCTCTTAAAATTTTCCACATCATTTAATCATGTAGCTATAATAGCACACAGCTTTTAAAGGTAGCCAACCCTATTTTCTCAAATTTGGTAAGATTGCTGTTTTGTTAAAAGCACTTAGCAGTTCTTTAAGACTGTAAATCAGTCAGACTGGATCAATATCCTGACATCATTAATGCAACACCAGAGTTTTGCCACTAACTGCAAAAGTAAAGCATGAATTGAAGAAAACGGAGTGCAAAGCAGAGTACAGTACAGGGGGGTAAAAATAGGTATGAAATACGCAGACTCATCATTGTTGAGGGCAAATTTTGAAGTAGCTCCTTAACTTCTTGCTGCTATTAATGACCAGGTACCTATATATGTAGTGGCACACACTTCACTGGGTTTGTTTGCAGAATCAGGTGATGTTCACTGCCAAACCATGTGAACCTTGCCCCCCAAATTACATGTCAAATATATAGAGCTAGTTCATATCTGAAGGAAGACAGCAACAAACTGTAGCTAACACAAGTCAACTGATCCTCTAGGATGAAGGAGGAAATTCTCTCATGCTGGTAATTTATTAGATCAAGAATTTTATAGAATCATAGAATAGCCCAGGTTGGATGGGACCTCAGAAAATTCTCTGGTCCAGTCTTTGATTTCTCAAAGATAATTTCTCATAGAATTATAGAATCATACAATAGTTAGGGTTGGAAAAGACCTTAACATCATCTAGTTCCACCCCCCCTGCCATAAGCAGGGACACCTCACACTAAACCATCTGTCCTGGGTTTAGCAGTAGCAGTCAGTTTTTCTCCTTCTTAGTAGCTGATGCAGTTTTTATGTTCTGACTCTCAGCCTGGGAACATAGCTGATAATACCAGTGGTTTTAGTTGTCCCTAAGTAATGTTTATTCTGACCAAGGACTTTCTGAGTCTCATGCTCTCCCAGGGAGGAGGGGAGGCCAGGAGGAAGCAGGGACAGGACACCTGACCCGAGCTAACCAAAGAGGTATCCCATACCACAGCACATCATGCCTGGGGAGGTAATTGGGAGTTATCCGGAAGAACACTCACACTTCCCGGTCAGGCTCATTTTCGGCGGGTGGTATCGTACCATTGCTATTTTTCTTCGTCCCATTGTTATTTCCTTTATCGTTATTATTATTGGTGGTAGAAGTAGTGATTTGTGTTATACCTTAGTTACTAAACTGTTCTTATCTCAACCCATGGAAGTTGCATTCCTTAGATTCTCCTCCCCATCCCTCCGAGAGCGGGGAAGAAGGAGGTAGGGGAGGAAAGAAAGAGGGGGAGGGAGTAGAAACTGGGTTTAAACCATGACACCATGTCACCCAAAGCTTCTTCCAACCTGGCCTTGAATACTGCCAGGGATGGAGCACTCAAAACTTCCCTGGGCAGCCCATTCCAGTGCCTCACCACCCTCACAGGAAAGAACTTCTTCCTTATATCCAATCTAAACCTCTCCTGTTTAAGTTTGAACCCATTACCCCTCATCCTATCATTACAGTCCCCAAGGATGAGCCCCTCCCCAGCATCCCTATAGGCCCCCTTGAGATACTGGAAGGCTGCTAGGAGGTCTCCATGCAGCCTTCTCTTCCCCAGGCTGAACAGCCACAACTTTCTCAGCCTGTCTTCATATGGGAGATGCTCCAGTCCCCTGATCATCCTCGTGGCCCTCCTCTGGACTTGTTCCAACAGCAACATGTCCTTTTTATGTTGAGAACACCAGAACTGCACACAATACTCCAGGTGAGGTCTCCCGAGAGCAGAGTAGAGGGGCAGGATCACCTCCTTCCACCTGCTGGTCACGCTCCTTTTGATGCAGCCCAGGATGCAGGTTTGCTTTCTGGGTTGTGAGTGCACATTGCAGTCGGCTCATGTTCGTGTTCTCATCGACCAACACTCCCAGGTCCTCCTTCGCAGGCCTGCTCTGAATCTCTTCTCTGCCCAACCTGTAGCTGTGCCTGGGATTGCTCTGACCCAGGTGTAGGACCCTGCACTTGTCATGGTTAAACTTCATGAGGTTGGCATCAGCCCACCTCACAAGCGTGTCAAGGTCCCTCTGGATGGCATTCCTTCTCTCCAGCGTATCCACCTGTCATGGTTTAAACCCAGCCACGCAGCTCGTTCACTCACTCAACCCCCCCTTTCTTGTCCTTCCCCTGCTCCCGGAGCGATGGGGAGGAGAACCAAAAGAATGCAACTCCCACAGGTTGACATAAGAACAGTTTAGTAACTACGGTATAACACAGATCACTGCTGCTACCACCAGTAATAATAATGGTAAAGGAAATAACAAGGGAAGAAAACACAGCATCTCACCAACCACCGACAGATAACTCACCCCACCCCACCTGACTGAGCACCAACCTATCATTTCTCCAACCCCTCAGAGCACTAGCCCTTCCAGGTAACTCTCAGTTACATCCTGGCCATGACGTGCTGTGGTATGGAATACCTCTTTGGTCAGTTTGAGTCAGGTGTCCTGGCCCTGCTTCCTCCTGGCCTCCTCTCCTCTCCTCCCTGGCAGAGCATGAGACTCACAAAGTCCTTGGTCAGAGTAAACATCAGTATTATCAGCTCTGTTCCCAGGCTGAGTCAAAACACAGAGCTGTATTTTTCCCAAGCAACCTGTCCTTGATTCCACCTTTTATAAGCCTCTTTCTTCCTTCGAATTTTCCTCAGCAGCTTCTTATCCATCCAACGAGGTCTCCTGGCCCTCCTGTACTTCCTTCTAGTTGGGATGCAAACACTCCTGAGCTTGCAGCAGGTGATCCTTGAATATCATCCAGCAGGTTTGGGCCCCCTGCCCTCTAGGGCTATATCCCATGGAACCTTCCTAAGCAGGTTCCTGAAGAGGCCAAAGTCTGCTCTCTTCAAGTCCAGGGCAGTGAGCTTGCTGCACGCTCTTCTCACTGTCCTGAGAATCTAGAATTCTGCCATCTCATGATCACTTCATCCAAGGCTGCCCTGGAGCGTCACATTTCCAACGAGCCCTTCTCTGTTGGTGAGCACCAGGTCAAGCAGGGCACCTCTCCTTGTCGTCTCCTCTATTACTTGCAGAAGAAAGTTGTCTTCCACACAAGTGAGGAACATCCTGGATCGCTTGTGTCAGGCTGTACCGTCGCTCCAACAGATGTCTGGGTGGTTGAAGTCCCCCATGAGAACAAGGGCCTGCGAGCGTGAGGCTTTTCCTATCTGTCTATAGAGTCATGCCACCATGTTCTCATATAGAGAACATGCCACCATAGTATTCAAAGGGCAGAAGTAAGTTTTGTCAAGAGGTGACACTGAAGTTAATAGTGAGTTATAGTTCAATAACCATACTTCAGGAACTGTTGCAATGTTGCATTAAAAGCATATGCTGTTCAGATGGAATATAAGCACTAATGCTGCTTAGCTTGGATATAGGGATGTCAAGCTCCCTTCTAAACCACAGCCTGAATTCAATGCACATTGTTTAGTCTTTATGCACAGCTAAATGGACACATCAGTTATCATTACTAACCTGCTAGCAATAGTGAAAAACCCACTGGTTAAAATAGGTACAAATCAACATAACTGAATAAAAAAATATGTAACATGACATCTGAAAGCTCACTGGAATTTCATGGGGTTTTTTTTCCTATATTAGAAAGAAGCTATAGATAGTTTTCAACCTAGTTAGTTAAAATTGTGGAGAATTCCATAAAAATATGATTTCACTGAGGGTATTTATATGTGCTTACATGGTATGAAAATAGATTCATTACTGGCCTTCAGCAAGGCATAGTTCAGATTGTGTCTTGGCATTTATATGTAAAGTAACTCATTTTAATGTGTTTACAGCTGAAAACAACATAATTATAGTTTTAGACCATTTACTTCTTGATTCGAATAAAAGGACAATTTCAGTAAAATATTTAAATTTAAGCTACTTTTTCTTTGAAGCAATATTTTGAAGAAATGTTATGGACTTTTTTTATAATCTTTTTTTACGGTTCTAAAGAATTCTACATAGATGTTTCAGAGATGATGCATCTTTATTTAGCTCATTTTGTATATATCTATCAACCTGTTCAGGCCATGACAGAGTCTGAAGACCCATGAAAGCATCATCAGATAAGAACACAGTTTCTGTTAATTTTTCCATCTTTCACAGTGCTGAGAAGTAAAATATACTGCCAATTCCTGACTAGAAAATAGAATTTAGTTTTATGAACTCCATCTTAATACTGCCTTTGTAGTTGCTGAAATAATTAGAATTGAAGACTCAAATAATTGGAGAAGGTAGAACACAAAGAGGAGATGTAAAAGTTTAGACCTAAAAGATGGACAAAGGATAATGAAAGAAAGGAAAATAAAAGTTACAAAGGGACTAAATGGGTGATCCATGGTAACCACACTTCTCCATTGCTTCCTGTTTCGTTATCTGGATAATCACAGAAAAGGACAAGAAGAGCACTTCTAAAAACTGCAGCAGAGAATGGGTTAGGCCTACGGAACATAAAGAGTATGGAAAGACATTTACTAACAAAGGAGCAAGAGGAGCAAGGCTCCTGTGCAAGGGGTGAGAGCACATCAAACATGTAGCGTTTTTCCAACCCCTAGGAGAGAACTTTTCAATTAAATCTTGAAATAAACTGGAAGGCAGGAGAGGTGTGTTAGGAAACACTGTTTGTTTGTAAAAAAACATAGCTGGTTTACAAATCTCCAAATACAATCAAAAAAAAAAATATACTGATAAAAAAAATATTTATGGAGGGAAAAAAATATGTGTTTGGGGAACATGCTTTTATCTTTGCAATCAGTAATTCTTGCACCATTTTCAAAAACACTGTCTCTGGTGAGTCTGATGTTAAAATTTCTATTGAACTCTTACAGAAAACATCATAAAAGCAAAATTAAAAAAACACCAAACAAACAAAAAGCTACCAACAAACAGAGTCTGCAAAAAAAGGGCACAAAATACATTCTTTTCCTCAAAGGCCCATTCTTTTGTACATCTATTACTGTGTTCATCCCCTTCTTGCCCTGTTCTTGCACTTTGCCTGTGTATGATGTCTTGTCCCAAGAATCTTACTTATCAAAAGCTGATGTATACTTCCTTGGAATGCAGATACACATATATTACATGAAACACCATGTATTAGGAAAAGTTTCATCTTGAAAACTGTTTCATTACTTTCAAACTTGAGTGTCATGTTAGAAATCCAGTTTATACCCCTGTACTACTATTATTTACTTAGGACACATAGAAAGAAGCTGATCCTTTAAACTTTATGGAGAAATATGACTTAAATTAATATAAACTAAGGCAGTATTAATGCTCTAACACTTTGGGTTTTTTTCTCTTAAATTCTGCATTATAAAGCTTTCTATTGAAAAAGTATTCTGAACAGAAAAATACTTCGTATGAGGAAAAGGCTATACCTAACCAAAATCTTCCTAAGATATTGTTTTGGTATTTGTTGAGAATGGAAGAGATTATCTTTATGTATTCCTTGACATATCTTAGATAAGACTGAAAATGGTCTCTGACATGTAGTTGGTAATATCATTTCTATGCTCATGAACTGTCTGCTTCCTGACTGAGCATCTCAGAACCCCCATTTCCTTTAAATGCATCAGTTAATGAATTGAGATGTCAATTATATTGTTCTGAAAACCTAGAGGCAAAGGAACAGTGATGGAAACAAATACAAAAGACTAATGCGACATAAGCAAGCACAGAGTCTCTTTTTTAGGTAATATTTTATTGTACATTCATATAGTATTTCAGCATCCCAGAACTGGAAAAGGTCCTACTTCATGGCAGAGTCTAGGCCCTATTCCATTTGTGGAAGTCATTTATTCAGAAAATTTGTAAACAATGTTTAGTGGGTGAGCTGGCTGAAGATCTCAGGTTTTGTCCTCCACTAAAAGCATTGTGCTAGAGCAGAATGATTTCGAATTTCATACGCACAAACAAATTTGAGTTGAAAATGATGAATGATGTTACAGAATTGTCTATGTGCAGCTGCAGCCACATTTGACAAATAAAAAGAGTCTGCAGCAAAGGAATGGTTATAATCAGAAGTGGATGTGTGATTCAGACTCCATAGAATGTTCCCTATTGCTCATGATTTTGGTAGGTGAAGGGGAAGAAAACTGCTCACCAACTAGCAACATCAGCAACACAATTTCATTTTGTATCAGGCTGAAACATAGGTCAAGGACACCAAACTAGATGTTCATATTTTAATTTTGCCGTTAAAGCAAAGGATAAATTTACCCGTCACAGAAGAGCTGGTTTGAGATCACAGATTTTACTAAGACTGAATGCACCTGTACAGATGGGTACAAGGTGGTGTGACTGCTTTGCTCATGTGCTGACCTTTCTGAAGGTAAGGCACGCTAGGTCCACAAGCTGTCTCTCCTTGATAGCCCAGCTCAAGCTAAATAGCCTGTCTGGATCATTCTGTCTACCTATGCACAGTTAGTGCCTCTCACACAGCTCTACATCCTTCTCAGATTTGTGAATTCCAGATCCGGGCACCTCCCATATAAAAGTTATTACTCCTTTCTTCTCTTTCCACATTTTTCAAAGTGGGGATTAACTGTTGCCTGTGCCTACTTCCAGTGTGTTATATGTTCCTGAATCATAGAATCATAGAATAGTTAGGGTTGGAAAGGACCTTAAGATCATCTAGTTCCAACCCCCTGCCATGGGCAGGGACACCTCACATTAAGTCTTTTACAATACATTTGACTTTTCAATTTTCAGCATAAAGAAATTAGTAAAGGATCATGAGCTCTGAACTTATGCTCCCATCTAAAATTATAGTAACATCCCAATTTCAGTGAGTCTTTAAAATGTTTTTGTTTCTACAAAAATAATATTGGGCCTACACCCTTTGTAAAATCTGGGAAGTAAAAGTACCTCACTTAAAGGAGCTGAGCACTTCATTCTGGACATTACTGCTTGTGATTGTAAGAGAAGAGACAGCAGTGACTAGAAAGTCTAACCAGCACGTGAATGTGGGGAATTTCTGGATGCTGGAGGAAGGGAGAATCAAAGCTGTATTTCTGAATATCTGGGAGAGGGAAGACATCGGGGTATGCCTGGATGGCTAAACAGATAATCTAGGAATTAACCACACTCAGATTAGAGAAGAAAGTTATGTCAGAATTTAATAAAATAAAATGGCAGATTAAGAATTGATAAAAAATGAGAATTTCCCTAGACCTTCCTATTGACAGCTGCTCCATCTCCCTTTTCTCACCAAGTAAATACAGGAAAAAAAACCAAAACATTAATGTGGAAAAGTAGAGAAAAATGGGATGATCCTTGATACTCTGGTAACAAGACTTCTTCGACCAGTGTAATTTTTCTGTTCTCTCTTGACATTTTAAATAAGATTTATGTGCTGGTAGATGTTTCAAATTTAAAATGATGACCCACATAGTGTAGTATGTCAAAAGAGCATTTCTCTGTTGACATTCTTCTGAATGAGAAATGTGCTAGATAGTATGTACCACTAAATGTTAATAGGTCTAAAACTACACAAATTGCAAATTTATTAAATTATGTTAATAATGAATTCTTAAACTATTCACAGAATGTTCAAATAGTTGTAACCTGATTAGAATTGAAGGTGAAGAGAAAGGCCACAGCCAGATGACCTTGATAAGGAGAAGAAACCAATCTCCACCTGAAAAGTAGTCTGGTTTGGGGCATTTTCTTAGATTAAAGGTGAGAGCAGTACTTGCGAGTACATGGTGATGCTTATAGTGTCTCCTTCATGTCATTACCTAAAAATGTTACACTTGCATTTAAAAAACAAAATGTAAATTTATAACTCTAATAGCTGCAGAGAAAAACATGGTGATGAAAAGGTATTAAATGATTATGTACACAAGAAACTTAAGCAAGTGGTTGAGGTATCAGCTGCTAGTTGTAGGTCAGGATGGGGCTGCCTTGAAGGCTTGGGAAGAAAAGTGTGGAGATGTGCTAAGTCTAAGACCAGCAAAGACTTGGGTGAATGAATATGGTAACCAACCTGGTCCACCTTGTCCCAGGCAGAGTATGAAATATGTGCTGCTTCTCTGGGGACACAAATGGTTGGGGTCAGAAGGGGATGTGACTTCTCTTAATTCAAGCCTGGATGTGTCCTTTTTCCAAAGGCTTGGAAATGCAAAAAAAAAACCAAAACAAAACAACCCCCCCCCCCAACCACAAACACAAAACA
>NDXB01005912.1:73705-86100 GCA_002631895.1 Agapornis roseicollis | reverse complement strand
CCAAAACAAAACACCCCCCCCCCCCAACCACAAACACAAAACACACACACAAACACAAACAAAAAACAAACTAACAAGCAAACAAAAACCCAAACACCAGAAACTCAGAAAACAGAAAATATACTAGATTCCTTTTCTGTGTTTCAGAGTGTTGATATCTCACCCTGGGTTTAAGAGACTGTTGAGTGCCTTCTCTGTGAACTGCTGTTTTTACTAGCTTATACAGTCTTTTTATTATCTCCAGAATGAACACGATCCTCTTCAACTACAGACATCTACAAGTTCACTACAAAATGCAATTCAAGCGAGAGAAGAAATCAGAATTTGCTGTGCCTTAAGAACACCATGTTGGCATTGGCAAGCATCATAACCAGTGTCTGGATCATGATTCTTATTTATGAGCTTAGTGCAAGAGGCACAAAATACCTGAAACATCAGGCAAAACGAAGGTTGTGGTGTTCTCATGGGGGGAACACCTGCAACACACATATGGAAAGTATCCTGGCGTTGAGCTGGATGAGGGATGTTAAACATCTGTAATGGATATCTGCCCTCTGCCACCCATGTTCTAATCTTTCCCAGATAGAGGACAAGAGAGAAATCTACCTTCTTAAGGTCTAATCCATTCCCGCATTATTCTGTGCTTACTGTGGTGTAACTCTATCAATACAAACAGAGCTACTGCCCTACACAGCTGGAGCAAAGCAGCAGGTTCTCAATCTCTTATCTACATCTCTGAAAAATAAACCAAATTTTTTCCAGTGCTGCACATTTCTCCATTGATATAGGCAGAAATACTGACAGGTAGTGAAAATGTATTCTTGTACTGTCATATAACCTTGAGCATTTTGCCTTGTCATTTATTTGTTATTTTCATCCAGTCCAGCATGTAATCATACAGTGGCACCACAGAGAAAACCAGATTTGTGCAATCACAGTTCTGCATTGATAATGGGTTATGCGTTTGAAGATATTGACTGACTGCAAGGAAAATAAATTGAAGTAATACAGGATTTAAGAAAGGTACTGACTACAGACAACTGAGTCTGCAGTCTTTTGGTATGATTCTTTGGTTTAGCTTATTTGTACATCTAAAAGGCTGCAGACAGAAATTTTCAGGTATTCCAGAAAAAATCTGTCATATTCTAATCCTAACTAAATTGTACAGTGTCACTGTAAGTAAAAGCTTGAAATAATTAAAGCTGAGAGGACACTCTAGTTACCACATTTGAATGATGCTAAGATCTTATGAAGCTTGGTGGACTCTGCAGAGTGGATGAGGCACCTTGAGCAATATATATCACAATGAGCAACCAAAATGTATTACTACTCTTCATTGGTAGTATTATTTAAGATGGTAAAAATTGCATTATCATAGATACACACCAACATCACGCTCCCCCTTACAGGGAAGGCTGAAACTTGTTTTCAGGATGGGTATAACACCTATATCATCTCATCAAGAAATAACATAATTCCCTTCTGCAAATGGTCAGTCTGATCCTCCAACTAGTTAGTAAAATTTAGTTATGAGGAAAATCCATTTAATCATGACACAGTGGAGCTTAAAGTTACAACCAATCTTACTTCAGAAATTTGTCAGAGAGGTCATTCAGCCCTTCACTGTCATTCCTGTTGAATTCTGGTCTCTGGATCAAATTTTCTAAAGACAGTAAGGTTCACGTATTACTGATAATTTTCTACAGGGATATTTCATCTTTCATTAATTTTTAAAAATTATTTGACTGCTCTTATCCTCTCATGCTCTTTTTGCTTACGTCCTCCCTGCTTCATCATCTCTTTTTTTTTTTTTCATTCTGTGTATCCCATCATTCATCAGCCTTACTTTGGACAGTAAAATCCATGTATTTACCCACTGATGTCCATTGCTTGATCAAATACCACTGTAAAACTCCAAAATGTAATGTTTCCAGGCAAAAAACACTCACCAGCCACCAAGAGAATGACACTGTTTATCAGCCAAATGAAAACAACTTTGGATGCTAAGATTTGCTTTGATCTAATCAACTTTCATTTTGACCATTGCCAACCATCTTCATCTATTTCCTTGCTAACTGTGGCTACTTCTGCACCTGTAAGAGTTTTAAGAAAGTGATTAATATTTATATTTTTTTAAAAAGAGGTACATTACACATGGGGTTAACCCTAGAACCAAGTGAGTTTTTTTGTTCAGGATCCAATATATTCTATTTCCTACGGAGTGAGTGTGCCAGAACTGGTTAAAAATAGCTTCTCCCATTCATTAGAGTCAGCAGATGGCCATTAATCTTCCTGAAAGTATTGATTCAAACTAGTCATCTCCACTTTCAAGGCCCTTCACAGACTACCCTCTCCCCATCTATCACCCCTCTTTACACAACTGAAAAGGCAACTGGCTTTGTAACAAGTGGGTGACAGGTACAAACCAGCACTCTCCTACATGCTGTCCCTCACATCTGGAGGGAGTGGTACACAGCATTAGCAAAGCTTTTTCATTTGTCTCTTTTAAATGCTTTCCTAAAACTTTCTTTTGCCATAAGGGCTACAAAAGCATTACAGTTATACACTGGTGTGACAGGTTTAGAGCCTCTTTAGGACACAGTCCTTCCAAGGACCATCTTAACATTGTTTAAGTCTCAAGCTCTGGTATCTATCTGTCCCAAACTGCAATGTCTCATCTTACTCCTAGACTGCAAAAGCTTGAATGCGAAGTATCTCCATTATGTACTGTCCAGCTGAGCATTTCCCAGCAAGCTATTGCAATATAGACAGCTAATAAGAAACAAATATTAGCTTAGGCAGTCAAGACGGCAGGGTGCATAGTGCCAAAATCTCATGCACTAATGTAAGCCAAAATTAGTAAACCAGCATGGCAAGAGTTTTTGCCTGGCTGCAATTTAACCCCTGCAATGTAAGCCCAGTGCTGCACCTCAGAGTAACATGCAGAACCTCCACTGAGACTTACTACCTTAGTCTCAATAGTAAGCCAGCATAAACATATTTCATGTAGTTCATGAACTGGCACCTTGTATATTCAGTGCTGCAGTTCCCTGTGCATCTAGTGCTGATGTTACTTTTAGCAGACAACAGCATGTCATCCCTATGCCAGCCATCTCAAATGTGCCTTTAGCATATACGACAGATTAACTCTTTTACTTCTGGAATTGATGTTGTTTGCTCATAAGCTAATGGTTCACTATGGTTCCTTTAAATTCTAGACCAGTACATTTAGCTAATATTTATCTTCCTTCTGCCTTAGTTTCAAGATCTTCACAAAGCCACTTGGATTTTGCTGGAAGAAATATTGAAGATGATAAAGGCTCTCATCATTTTAAAGGCATCAAGACACATACATGCCCTTCTTTCCCAAACCCAAATTCCAAGACAAGAAAGCACATACTTTCTGGAAAGAAACCCCACAGTCATTAACACTCCCTCTCTTACAGTGAAAAGGAAGACTTCCCAAGCTCACACACTGTCAGCTGCAAAAACTGGTATGGAGTCCAGAGCACCTGAGAAACAATATTCTCTTGAATAAAGAAATAATACACACACTTTCTTTCCGCACAAAGGGCCAGACCTCTATGCAACAACTGTCAGTGTGACAACCCATACCCACCTTCATTTTAAACAATACAAACCAGGTACACCACAGACTGTTCCTTCTCATCACAACACAAATGCAAGTTCATTCTTTGCAAGGCCACATGCTGTTCAGCAACCTTATTCCATGTACAGGTATTCTGCCAGGAAATGGCCTCGTCGAGTCATAGTCTTGAAGACTAAACCATCCCAAGACTTACCAACACTCTGGCAACACACTTCACCTTCCCTTTCCATTTAGTAGATTATTCCCTTGATACAGCTCCCCAGACTGCCAGCATCCCAGTAGGGTCTGCTCCCCAAGCAGGGCTTCAAACACAGACCACAGTAGACAGAAAGGTGTACAACACAGTGATGGATGTGAAACTGCCAAAAGCCAGTGGTGGGATGCATCAGAAAGCTGTTTGTGCTAATACACTATGCTTTACTGGTGTGCAGTGCGAGCCAGCTGAAGATGGAGGATTTAAATGTGGACCTTGTCCCACTGGATACAGTGGTGATGGAATTACACGTGAAGGTAAGGGGAAGAATCCTCTTTCTTTTATAACTTCAAATCTAGTAAATCTCCAAAGTAAAAATGTATTTTGATTATAAATTTGGAGATTTTTTTAGCTGGTAACATTCTGGCTTTCAAAGCCAATCATATTTCAAAATGACAGACTTTCTATTTCTATTTCTAGTTCTATAACTTTGAAAAAGCTCTTTCTGCTTAGAAAAATTACATTTGATAATATCTAATCTATTGAAACCAGGGACAGATTGTGATCTTGCTTACCCTTGCTTAAGGCCAGATTCATTCTACTGAAGTCATTACATTTAAAAATATATTAAAATGCTGTGGAAAGAGTAAAATTGATTCAATTTCTTTATACAACACATTCTGGAAACAAACTAATTGTTCTACTACCCTAAAAATGACTTTTAAATATCTAATTTTTTTAATACAAAACTGAACTTGTCATCTGAAATGTATAGCACCAGAAGTGTTTTCACAATATATTGAGTTATTTATTAGACAGCTTAGAATACCTCTGTAAAACAGTAGTATTATGCACATTGTTGAAACAATGAATTCCCTAACTTAGCTATCATTAAGTACACCTTTTGTTGAAGTCCCTCTGATAAACTGATCTCTTAATTGGCCTTTCACTACAGAAAGCAAAATTATCTGTATAATCTATTTCATTCTCTTTCACATATGGTTCCTCAAGCTCTGTGCACAGAGAAGGCAGGTGTAGAGGGGGGTCTCAGCTGTGGTGCACTGTGGAGGACCTTGCAGGGATTCCTTGCTGTTAGCAAGGCTTCATGGGGGTGTAAAGCCCCCCGCAATACTGCAGCCCTCTGAGGGTAGAAATATATCAGAAAATGCATAACAAAAAGTTACTATAACCTTGAGTGCTATAATTTTTGCCTATTTCCACATTTCTGAAATGTCCCTTCTAAAGGACTGAATGTTACTTGGCACAAAACAACCCTGTCTCTGACCTCTGTATTATACCCAGGGCTGGAAGACTACCAGGTAGCTCCCAGTACTAGGAAGCCCAAAGCAAATCTGACCACGGAATGGCCTCCACTCAAAGACCAGGCCCATGGACATTTGATTATTTACAAATATGGACGTATGACTGCTTTGTGTATATTTAGTATATACTATCAGTATAGTCCTTAAAACATAAACCTACCTCTGCCTTTTACTGTCTCAAAAGATGAGATATTTTCTTCACTTACTGGTATTACTGAAAATCAACCTAGAGAGGCCTTAGGATGAAATACATCATTACCAACATCATTCTCTGTCTCAGGGTTTGATGACATGATGCACAAACATCATTATTTGTCTCTCGTACTGACCGTGTCACCTGAGTCAGGAATTAACCTGTCTGCTTCCTGCTGCTTCTTTATTCCAAGCCCTTCTGTGCACCTGAGAGCAGTACCCTGGAGCATGGCCAGCAGTATAAACAGCACCCATTGTACCTCCAGTCGTTGATGTCTCTTCCCATGTCAGATGTAGTTCAGTCATCATGAGAGCCAAAGTTGAAAAATAAGGATAATTCCTTAGATTAAGGCCTGCCATAACCTCAGCTATCAGCACCTTACAGTGCTGCCATGACTGTACCAACTTCCTTGAAAATAGTAGTATCCTCTAAGAACAGGAGCAGCAAAACTGAACAAGTGATCAAAGTTCAGATGAGACCAGCATCTGCAAAACCTTCATTCTTCAATGCAATATCTGTGGCAAGTGAGCAAAAGTTTTGACAGACTCAGACACAATTGATAGTTGTCACCATCCTATTTGATATCAAAATTCACCAGGATTAAAAAGTAGCAAGTTTTAATACTTGTGGAGCTTGAGCAGATGTGACCTTTGCTTAACAAGAATGTCTGAAAATACTCTTAAGATAATAAACACTTTACCAAGTGATATTATGTTGAGACAGAATCCAATTTATTTATTTTTTTTTTTTTTCAGATGTGCAGATTTAAAATCAGGTTTGGAGGACAGGTAGGGAAAAAAATAAGCAGCACCCTGAAAATTAATTTCTCTTCTAAAGTAAATCCTACCACATTTTATATCTGTAATATTACCACCCCTTTGGACAAGCACCTCAGTCTCCCTGTTAGGTTTTAGTTGGAAGTCCTCTCCCTCTACTCTGTCTTCCTGCTTTGGGAATCACAGACTCACAGGAGTGCAGGCTGGAAGAGACTACCGGGGATCATCAGGACTAACCTCCTACCTTCTTTTGGAAGAGCATAGCTAGATGTCAGTGTGTTTTCCTTATATTCAGGCATCTAAATTGAGACATGTTCAGATGCTCTTAGGAATTTTCATTTAGATCACTCCCTTCACTACTGACAACTTTGTTATCTGTAAAAAGTAGGACCTTGCTTTTGCCCATCTTGCTTCAGTGTAATAATCGTTGCAGATTCCTAATTATTTTAGTGCAGATGAGGTAAGATGAACTAGCTCCTTAAGGCTCTACTCATCACTCCCATGTCTTTTCCTACACCTGATCAGATTCCCAGCTTGTAGAGCAATTTCACCTTCATTCACAAAGGCAGTATCACCATTTATTAGTGGCCTAATGTTAACACTACTCTGCTAAACAAGCAAGGTCTTGAAAAGCTTGATTTCAGAGCAGCATTTTGGAGATATCTGGCATCACCTACACAATGATAAAAAATAAGTAGGAAAGATAAGGTCTGCTTTAGTCCACTGGGTTCTCTTGCATGTTCTCTTGCAGAAGATGCTCGCTGGCATTTATGGAGTAGTTAACCAAGAGTTCCTCTAGTAATGAGGGAAGTTACTAAATACCTGATTTCCACTCTGAACGCAATTTTATCTACCATATATAGTCAATGCATTGCTATACCACACTTCTAGCAGTTTTACAGGACAGCACCTATCAATCCCCTGTCAAAACACACTGCAGAAGTGTCAGAACACTCAAAGAGCTTTAAATGTTCCCGCTCAGTATGCCAAGCAAATAAAAATCTACTACTTTAATAATGCATAACTAGTTCAAACAGAATTGTTTTCAGAATGCTTCTGCTATTTTGTCTACAAGTGCTTAGTAACGTTTGAGGCTAATGCTCTGAAATATTCATTAGCACTGTTAGTCACCTTGGACTCATCATAATGACTCTGTTACACACTCTACAACAGGAACACAGACAGGCCTTCACTTTCAAAGATGCTGTATCTACTGGACAAGGAGACAAATGCTGTCTTTTCCCTAGGTTCAGTTTTTTCACCAGGGTCTGTGCATATGGACCTGTCTGAGAGCAGCTGTTCTACTTCTTGAGCTCCTTGGAGTGCCCTAAGGTGGAACATGTCCTTTCCATTCAATACCAGGGTTGAAGTTTAAAAAAAGATCTGCTCTGGACATCCTTGTTGTTCTTGTTTCTAAGAGACCTTGACCTGAAGACTAAAGAAAGATAAGAATTTAAGCCAAATATCTTGTCATTACTGTTCCTATCTCTATCCCCAAGTTGATAGGGAGCATCTTCTTACTCAAACTGTACAATTAAAAAGTTAAAGACTAAGTTCTGTATAATAAAGACAATTATTTAAAATTATTTTGGGTTAGGTGACAGTTGAGGAATAGTATTTTTTTAATTTTTAGTAGTCATAAAAGTTCCTCAGGATTCCTATGGAATATAAAGTCATGCTACTTTAGGAATATTTTCTTAAACATGTGAAGTCAGTAAAACTCTGGGATATTTTATAGGCTTTGCACAGTATTTCCTAAGGAAAGAGGACATCTAGAACAGTAGTAGTTACACTTTCTGCTCAAGAGTTAAAAACACAACATTGCTTTGACATTACAAAATCACTGTTCAAACCTAATAATTTTCAAAATAACAGGAAAGATGGAGTAGGTGGGGAAGTATTATGACCTCAGAATTATCACCTGGATGAAGCAAGGCAAAAAAATTTAGGTAGCTGACCATCATCTGTTCTGACATTTTACTGCCCAAAAGCACTACTATGTCAGACCAAAATTCCTTCCCCTATCTCCAGTAGCTATCAACAGCAGATGTCTGTATGTATATGGAAAGATACAGGGATACTATTCAGAACAGTCCCTCAGCAAGTCATGGATAATACTGTGCTTCAAAAAGTCAAGCACCCTGTTCAGCCTTTCCAGGCCATGTCTGATTTTGTAGTTTTCTATTCTACCCCTCCAAGTCAAGTCTTTCCCAAAGACCTAATACATTCACCTGTTCTTCACACAAAAGCTCTACTGTACCTTTATTTATCCCTGCCACCTTTTTCAGCATCTTCTCTACTTTTACTGTATCTTTCCTGAGATGGGGGATTTGACCTGAACATGGTATTTAAGATGCAGCTCAGTACAGATACAGACCATAATAAAGTCTGGCATTTTGTGCTCTGCTCATTTCTTAACAATTCCTGACACTTTATTTGATTTTTTTTTTGACTGCAGATGAGCACTCAGGTGACATTTCACAAAACAAAATCCATTAGCACAACCTAATCAGAACTGTTGTCTGCATTTGTATTCCAGATATATTCAGTGACGTTAATCTTGTTAATTAGCTATGAGGGGACCCAGGGACTAACCACAGGCCAGCCAATCTCACCTTGGTGCCCAGCAAGATCATGGAGCAGATCCTCCCAGAAACTGTGCTAAAGTACATGGAAAATAAGCAGGTGGTTGGTGACAGTCAACGTAGCTTCACTAAGGGAAAATCATGACTGACAAATCTGGTGGCCTTCTACAATGGGGTTACAGCATTGGTGGACAAGGAAAGAGTAACTGATGTCATCTACCTGGACTTGGGCAAAGCATTCGACATTGTCATTCAAGACATCATTGTCTCTAAACTGGAGAAGCATGGGTTTCATGGATGGATAACTTGGTGGCTAAGGAATTGTCTGGACAGCCATGCTGAAAGAGTTGCAGTCAACGGCTCGATGTCCAAGTAGAGACCAGTTACTGATCCTGCTCAACATTGTCGGTGACATGGACAGTGGGATTGAGTGCACTCTCAGCAAGTTTGCCAATGACATCAAGCTGTGCAGGCCAGTTGACCTGCTGTAGGGAAGAGATGCCATCCAAAGGGGCCTTGGTAGGCTGGAGAAGTGGGCCTGTGTGAACCACATGAAGTTCAACAAGGCCAAGTGCAAGGTTGCTGCACGTGGTTCAGGGCAATCCCAAGGACAAATACAGGCTGGTCAGAGAACGGATTGAGAGAAGCCTTGAGGATAAGGATGTAGGGGTGCTGGTTGACAATAAGCTCAACATGAGCCAGCAATATGCATTTACAGACCAGAAGCCAACTGTATCCTGGACTGCATCAAAAGGAGCATGACCAGAAGGTTGAGAGAGGGGATTCTTCCCCTCTGCTATCGTCAGACCCCACTTTGAGTACTGTGTGCAGTTCTAGGGCCCCCAGCATAAGAAGGATGTGGACCTGTTGGAGCAAGTCCAGAGAAGCCCACAAAGATGGTCAGAGGGCTGGAGTACCTCTCCTGTGAAGACAGTCTGAGAGAGTTGTGGTTGTTCATGCTGGATAAGAAAAGGCTCTGAGGAGGACCTAAAGCACCTTTCCAATACCTAAAGGGACTAACAACAAATCTGGAGAGGGACTTTTTACAAGGACGTGTAGTGACAGGACAAGGGGTAGTGGCTTTAAGCTGAGAGAAAGTAGATTTACATTAGATATTAGGAAGAAGTTCTTTACTGTGAGGGTGGTGAGGCACTGGCAGAGGTTGCCCAGAAAAACTGTAGGTGCCCCATCCCTGGCAATATTCAAGGCCAGGCTGGATGGGGCTTTGAGCAACCTGGTCTAGTGGAAGGTGTCCCTGCTTATGGCAGCGGGGTGGAACTAGATGATATTTAAGGTCCTTTCCAACACAAGCTGTTCTGTGATTCTATGAGCCTTTGGATATTTATTTCATAAGTGGTCTCCAAACTAATGGACTATTAAAATACACATATGAGTTACTTTAATTGCACTAATACATGCTTTAACCCTATGCTTTATATCCTTTATTTGTGTCTTTTACATAAGCCAATAATGTGGTAACTTTCTTTTCCATTTTTCCCCTCCCTTACACTGTACATGTTCAAACTTCTTCTATACCTTTAGGAAATTAGATTAATACATCTTTGAAAGAAAATAAATAATGTACAATGATTGCATGAAACAAAGTAGACTATGCTACTTCCAGTGAAGTCTGTCCTGACCTGACTGGTTTTCAGAGCTTATGCTCTCATGCCTCTTAGCCTTGCTTTAGTGATGTACACCCTCACATGCCAGATGGCATAGGGAGTTTACTCAACTGTTGGAAATGCTAAGCAATAACTCTGTTGTGGAAGACATTTGCTGATTAGGCTATCAAAAATAGAAGAAACAACGTAGTGTCTTCTATTGCTGAGTACTCCCAAAGTTATCATAGAAAAACTTAGAGACTGTAGAGAAACTTACAAAATGTTCATGATCTCATTTTAATGGAAAAAAGAAATTCTTGGATATTTCCCAAAAAGCCCTTTCAAAGAAAACAATAATGGACTTCTCCATTTTGACCTCCAGATTTTAAATTATAAACATAAACATACACATATTTGACAGCAAGATTGACCATTTACAGCAATGTTTTCCTCTTTACTGCTATTTTATACCATCCAAAACCGCTTAGTATAAAAACACTGAAATACCTTTGTACAATTTAGCAAATGTTTATGGAAAAAAAATATTTATTCCAGAAGATGAAAGATAGAAGTTTTGGAAAGGAATTTGATGCAAACAGTATATTTCTATCATGGAGGGAAATATATTTTAGGTGAATACTGCTCTTGCTCTCGCATTGCAGTCAGTGTTCAGTTTTTATCTTTTGCTATTCACCAGTAATATAATAGTTTTAAACACTTTACTATTAAATGTCACCATAGGAGCTAAATGTTTTAATATCGAAAATACCATGTTCTTTTCTGACAGTTCAGATGCATCTCAAAATGTGTAAATGCCAGATGGAAAGTATTCTATTCAAATGAACATATTCGCTTTAAGTGCTACATACAAAACATGCTGAAATAAAGCATACTATGTTTGAATGTCACTGTGCTTGGCATAGCACTTAGGCACCTGGAGGCTTTATGCAACCGTCATTCTACAGGAAAGGCAATCACATTTCACATACTTTAAAAACAGCATTACATTTTCCACAGGTTTTGTGTTTCCTGTCTCCATGCAGAGAATATTAACCAAACCTACCTACCATTAATCTTTAATTGCAAAGAAACCTCTTTATAAACAAGCCATGGGATTATGTAAGCCCAGCAGAATGGAGATGTTTCAGAGGGACATATGTGAGCAGACAGGTTGGCATCCTCCTTTCAAAGCCCTCAACCAGTCACTGATTTCAGTGAGATTTATGACAAAACCCTGAATGTGAGTGGTGGCTTATAAATGTAGTACTGCAATTTTAAAGAAATAACAAATGTGTTGAAAACAGCATCAATTTCCCTTTCTTCCAGTTTCCATTTCATTACAGACTGCTACCTACTCTATGCCTTAATAGCACAAGACGCCAAGCTACCTGAGCCTCTGACCTGCTCCAACAGCTGCTACCAGTGGCTGAATTAGAACAACTTCAGGGAAGCTTACCCTAACTGCTTAAATAGATCTAAATCAAACCTACTTAGTTGTACAGACAATGTCATTCTTTTTAATTCTATTTTCTCACAGATGTACACTTCAAATTTCAGCTAAACCTATACTGAACTGCAAATGTCTGAACCTCCTCGCCCATCAAATCAAAACTAAACTTAGCTTAATAACATTCTCAGCATGTATATTATGGATCTAAATTATATCTAGTGAGTTTTCTGTTCTCAAGCATGACAAATCCTAAAGATATGTTAAAGCAACATTGAAAATTTCACAGTTAAAACTGTGTGGTAATAGGAAATGTAAATACTGAAGTATCTGAAGAACAGATCTAATACTAAATATTTTTCTTTAACATTATTTGCATCAAAATGAGTTATTTTCAATTGCCTTCTTGAAGCTTGTCTTTTTAACTGCAATTGGATAATGTGTGGTGACTTATGTTACACTTTTGGATGGCAAAGTTCATATTCAATGGCTTGATCTGAAGTCTTAGTGATAATTACAAGGAAGCCTTCAACACGCAAGGTTCATTTAAATTATGTGATGCTACAAGTATTTGTCCTTCATGTAGCCTTCCAATTACACAGTCCATTTTCCAGTTTTAAGAACAAAATGTGGTATACTAGGGTTTGGGTTGTTTTTTTTTTTTT